>JAHBBA010001132.1:0-18905 GCA_018806925.1 Skeletonema costatum | reverse complement strand
GGGAGAGGAGTAGGCTTGCTCGGAGTAGCACTACGAGAAGACTTTTGCGGAGTAGTGGGGAACAAGACACTCTGATTAAGTCTCCTAAATTGAATGGACTTCTGTGCGCGGTGAGCGTTGGCACTGCTGGGTTGTTTGGCAGCACTGGGTCTGGGTGGCCGAGATCGAGACGAAATCCTGCCTTTTCTACTGCCAAAGAGTGTATTTTTACGCTCCTTTTTCCGCTCTGAATAATTCCGATGCTCGGTTTTACCCTTTTTCTTATCCGACACTCCGATACTGAAAGAACGCTCCCCAGTTGGGACTTGTCGTTGTGGAGTACTGAACCCAGCATTCAAGATAGAAGGTGCAGTGGGGGTAGTAGTACTGAAAAGGCGCTCCTTTACAGTTCTATGATATCATCGGTTGGTGGAAAGAATGAAAGTGAAGGAACACATCAGAGGATGAGTTAAGCATTCGACGACACGCAACGCAAAAACAAGCAAAATAATCACTCACTGCTTCTCATCGCCATTGGCCATTTGTATGGTATAGTAAGGTTCGAGATAGTCGTCGACGTGAACCCCAACTATAGTAACATCCACGATACTACCATCTCCACTTTCGTAACCCGCTGTCTGCCCCTTCACAAAAGCGACGGATGATTGGTTGCAGACAACTGCCGGGTTGGACGCACTGGATGCAGTTGCGGTTGCAGTTGCAGTTGCAGGTCCAGGTGCAGCAACGTCTGCTGGTTTGGCATACGAAGCAGTACCAAATGAAAATGTAGGTGGGGTGGGTAGAGGCGTAGGTGCACTACCAGTGGATTCAGAAACGTGCTGCTTGGACTGGACGGGGGTTCCCACACTGCGCTCTAGTTCTAATTTCCCTACCCTTTCCGTAATTTCTTGGATATATTGTTCTTTTTCTGCATCTTTTGACTTAAGATGACGGATGGATTGCTCCTTTTCTTCATCTTTTGACTTAAGATAACGAATATCTTCTGTATTGCGACCTACACCGCTTGTAATTTGAGCTAATTGCCCTGCTACAGAAGTCAAATGCCCTCCTACAGAATCATGAATCTTCATAACATTCTTAGTGAGAATCTTCAGATTTTGTGCAGTTTCGTCATTATTTGTTGTTCCTCCTTGCGCATTTCTGCTGGGAGTGACAGCAGGTGCAGCGGCGGTGTACTGGGGCGGAGACAGGACGTCGGTGAGTTGGACCATTCCACTCTCCAACTCGTATCGCAATATCATTTTTGCTCTTTTCAAGGCAGACAACCCATATTTTGTGTAGCGCGAACATTGGTCATATTTGTATTGCCCTTCCTGATGCCCATGCTGATTCAACTCAATGAGGTTAGCATGCTCGGCAACGACCTCTTTATCGTCGAGGTAGTAGTATTTTGCAGTTTGGTGCGATGTCAGACTGGGACCGTTGCCACCTCCATTGTTCTGAACAAGGTTGAACTTCACATTCGCAGCGGCCAATACCCCGTTATGAAAGAAGTTGATAAGTTCATTTTTTGTGTCAGGGTCATCCTGGTATACTCCAGGTAGGTCATCGGAAGAGGGAGGATAATAAACCTTCATGGTGTTTCTGTGGAAAAATGGGAACGGAAAATATGATATAAGAATAATGATATGATGACAAAGCAAAGCAAAAGAAGTGTCATCTTTGAGCGAGAATAGCAACGGCGCCTCGCTCGATCAACCACAGCTAGCAGCTGATGCCGCTCGCCCGGCTATCATGCCGCCCGACTCGACAACACTACATCCGCCGCTGACCACTTACCGATCTGGTAATACTACTGAATAATTAAGTTCAACCCTCGTGGTGCTGGGTGTTCATGTGGGAAATAATAGAGTAAAAATGTGCGTGCGGTGGTTGTTGTTTACCTCAACGACTTTAGCGGATCGGTCGTGGCGCCAACGCATATTGTATCGCCAGCTATCGCCGCGCGAGGCCAAAGGAAAATAAAAATGAAGCTCCGCCGACATCATGTATTGCTTGTCGAGGCTAGTTGGCATCGATGGTAGCAGCAATCGTAACGCACCACCATGGTGATGATGTTCCATAATATTATTATTACGTTCGATCTCGAGCGATCACCGATCACATCATCACATCTCACATCACACATCATCTCTACGAATTTTGACTTAATAACCTTACACGTAACCTTACAACGTAACCTACAACGTAACCTTATCGTAACCTTAGTTATGCGTGTAGAGAAATATACTCTAGGACCACTGACCTATCACGCACTGACAACTGACAACCTCAAGCAACCTCATCACAATGTTGTTGCAATTGCTTCGCCCCCATACGGTCATGGAAGTCTGGAATAGTGCCGGCAATCACAGTTTACGCACTTTTCATTAAACTAATACGCTTTGAATGCATCGCTCACACCATCTATCTGATAGGTATCACTTTTTCATTTCGCCAATACACATCATCATGTCGTTTACAGCTACACAACATCATAAAAGCGCTCAGGAATGCCGCTATTCGTGTCAGGTCTTATCAGCTCCTTGTGTTAGGAATAGCATTTATACGATGGACGTATTCGCTCAAATCATGAATGAAGTCATGGCAGCATCGGTCTGAGACGGGGATGAGCGAGACGAGATGATAGAGTCACCGCCGGTCTATTGCAAAAAGCATTTAGTTTAGGTCGACTGTCCCAAAAAGATGGCAATTTTGATAGGGGTACCAATAATTGCGGTGCAGATGGTGTGTTTATCCTCATGTCTCACCAGCCGGTGTATAGCGGAGAGAGGGTGAGCTATTACATATATTATATTGGCCGCTTGCCAGATGAGGCGACGGCAAAGAAGAAGACGAAAGCCGATGGTGCTATTGAGGGCACCGCCTTCACACGTTCTACGATCCACAAGTGGAAGAAGTTACATAGGAGGAAATGCAATGTTGGAATTAAATAAATATCTTACTAAGCAAGAGAAAGCGCTAAGAGTAAGAACAGTAAGAGTAAGGCGGCGAAGAATAGGGAAAAGGCAAGGATTGAAAAACGCAAGCTTGAAGAAGAAAAAGAATAGACGGAGAGAGAGGTGAAGCGACAGCGGTGACAACGGATTGAAGACCTGGAGATATCGTACATGGCAAAGCAGCGTAGAGCACAAGAAGGGAACGAGGAATGAGGAAGTTGCAGAGTTCAATGGATAAATTGAATCAGATCCAGAAAGAAATCTTAGCGGCCTACACGGCTCAGGCAGAAACACCGCTTGGCTCGATCTCTACTCAGCCACCTCTCATGACCGGTTACTCTTCAAAGGGCGAGCTGGTTCCATGCCTCTAAATCCTGATCAAGAGGTGATCATGGTTGAAAACATGCTCAAGTACCTTGAGGATCTGCCTGATGAAATTGCCGATGAGGAGTCTGAGAAGATTAGGGAATCCAGGAGATAGGAGCTACACAGCCAGTATTGGGTCCCCGTCGGTTCATCTGCCAATGCTCTGCCAACAAGTTGTCGACCATGAAAGAATGTCATGAAATTGCGAAAAAGCTAAGGCAGAAATTTGGTGGCGAACAATGTACATTCTCTGAAGACTCACTACTATTGTTATGGTATTTAGCAGCCTTTGCTGCTACGGCTTATGGTGCTTCGGACGAAGCTACTGAAATGATAATCGCTGGTTAGACAAAGGCACTCTTCCATGAAGTTGGCTTGCATGATGATATATCCGCTACGTAGATTGCCAATGGATGTCCTAGCAGAACGAATTTGAAACGGCTTGAGTTGAGACTAGCCACTGATTGCTTGATAGTGAGGCTGCAGGAGATAGTTGATGATGGAGCCACTAGTTTTGTATTCATCACGATCACGACAGAAGGGCGGGTATGGAGCATTTTGTGAAGTTGCTCTGTTGGTTTGGAAAGGACAAGCTCGGCAACGATACTATCAAGTTTCACTGCATCTATGTTGACACAAGTAACCATTTGGAAGAAGATTGTGCAAAGGCCATTAAAAAGAGCTTAGAGTTAGAGGTCTTCACTGGCCGTGATGGAGTTGAGGTGATTGTGATGACGGGTGATGCCGGTGGAGGGGCTTCCGTCCAGAGTTTGCGGACCATTGAAGCAACAAAAATCCTCAGAGGTAGGAAGCCGCGATGAGGGCAGCGGAGCTTGAGAGGAAGGGGATCTGATTACTTCCTATCTAGCTGCTAGAACACAGCACATGTGCTATAATATATATTCTAATATCTACGTTTATACAGCACGTTTGATAGTCCTCAAAGCCAAAGATGCTTTGATCACCTGAGGCTATATTCTGTTCCAACCCTGGCCACATTTGACATGGAATTTGAGCCCTCCCGACGGTAGCCGCATTGGGGGACATGGAAGGGCATTTTCAACTATCTATTTTGTTTTTGGAAGGTCGAATTATACATTATTGTTTTTAGCTATAGTTGTGATATTATTCCTTCTTCTCCTCTCCTACCCCACAATCCAGCATAAGTATCATTATCTCCCTGTTAAAACTTTCGTCTCTAGAACTTGGCTGCATCTTCTTCGGTCGACATTTCTGCGGGGCATTTTTCTCAGTATTGCTTCTCCAAATCCAACATCATTCTCCACATGAGTTGATAGTTGGACAGCAGCACCTACCTCTCGATGGGCGTATGTGGAGAGTTGAGTATTGCTTAGAATTCATCTTATCGTAAAATTACCATAACTTATATTTCAATTATCTATCTATCTAACGTCTAACGACCATCTAAAAACGGCAACACATGAAAAACAGGCAAAAGCCACCCAGTCACCTAATTAAAGGAATTGAACGGGTTGGACGCACTGGATGCAGTTGCAGTTGTAGGTCCAGGTGCAGCAAGGTCTGCTGATTTGGCATACGAAGCAGTACCAAATGAAAATGTAGGTGGGGTGGGTTGAGGCGTAGGTACACTACCAGTGGATTCAGAAACGTGATGCTTGGACTGGAGGGGGGTTCCCACGCTGCGTTCTAATCAGCCATCTCCCAAATCATCAATCATTTGATCACACCAAGACCCAACATCTTCCGCGTCGTTCTTATTCCTTACCCTCTCCTCCCTCAACGACATCCTTGTTCTCTAGAGTTGACACCACTTTAATCTCTTCTTTTGAAAATCCAAACTCCGGGAACAACTGTGTGTGCCATTGCCATCATACGCTGATCTTGATAATAGAGCAAAAATGCTAGTGTCACTCCTCCTCGCCACCTTGACTCATGCGCACACCTCTTCATTGGACTGGATTAAATTTGAATTCTTCGATGCTGCATTGTGGACTATTGTTTGATCTTCGCTTCAAGCTTGATGCGCACTCCTCTCAAAAGTTCTTTCGCGATCTGTGCATTCTTCACTGCGCTTCATATCTAATTTGATCTGTGCTCCGTGCCTTCTGACAGCCCTCCATACTGAACATTACTATTGCACCCTTCATTGCTGCATAATAGTTTTGTGACATCAACTTTACCCCATGCCCATGTTTGAAATGCACGCTCCTCCTTTCTTGACTTGTTTTGTGTGCAGCATCCATCAGCGGAGCATCTTTTCCAGTTCAATTCCTAGCATTACTTAACTGTCGCCTTTCCTTCACCGTCGTCAGAAGACAAATAAATAATTCAATCTTCTCTTCTTTGAAGCGTTCAGTTCTAGGAAGCCTTAGCAGTTGATTGGGTATCTAGCTATTTCGACTCAGGCAGCACAGCCAGTCAGCAGGCGAGATCGAGTTGAAGTTATTGCCCGCTGTGTCGATGCGATGATGCCTCTATTGTACCTCCGAAGCGGCTCTCCCTCTCTCCGCCATCGCCACCTTATGATAGAGTACTCCATCGAGGTCTTCTTTGCTCATTAATCTCCCCTTGATAATCTCTTTCAGGGCATTGACTGACATATCATGTCCAAGTTTGGCGGCGATGATGAAATGTTTCATTGCTCTCTCCATTATTCCATTTTCCTTCTCAATACAACCAAGATTATGTCTGGGACCGCCCGATATTTGATGTTTGTAAGAATGGTGAGATACTACGTGGTACCAGCTCCCGTCGGTGGTGGTGGGAGCAGCCTCTTGGCACGGATTTGAAGAGGGAAGAGGATGCCTCTTCCGTTGTATCTGAGGACGTGATTGAGGTGGGATCGCAGGAGTCTGTGGAGGACAGTGAATGATGTAATGCCCGAAGGCCAAGTCACACACACACCTTCTCAATACAACCAAGACCTATATGATGTATGAAGAGGTACCATCCTTTGCCATAAGAGCCCTATTTGAAATGGACTCATGAGCAAGGGTGTTTGATTCGCCAACACAACCTGCTTGAACCTCGACAGAAAACATCGTAGTCATCACTTTGGACAGGTTCCATGCTTTTCACCAATTCCTCCTTCTTGAGAAGGAAATTTGTGCTGCTCGCAGTTCAGTTTCTTTTCATAGTAGCATCTCTCACAACATCGATTCCAACCTTTTCGACGCATTTGATTTCGCTTGACGGCATTGTATGCACGCCATGTTATAAATGTGAAATAAATGTGTAATAGCAGTCTAACGTTATTGTATCTGTGAAGAGAAAATAATGATCCAATATGTTACAGCATGGTTGTAATATTGCGAAACACAAAGCCTATCCCCGCCCTACAGAAAAAGAACTAACCGGAAAAGTTCTCCCCACACCCTTTTATCAATAATGCACTATCCCCCTCCTAATAATTTGTCAAAGGAATGCCAAGTTAGGGTTAGGATAAAATATAAATTAATATCCAGTGTTTGTTTATTGGTATCCACAACTGATGAGTCGATGTGTACCGACGGATGTCGAGAAGTGTATAAGTCGCCGAGTTGTACATATGCGATGGACACAATACGGAGGAGGCTACATATTATGGTTGCTGAACAACGGCAGCGTCTTGGCCTGTCTATTGGTAGCGGCATTAGAAATTATTATTGTACAAAGGTATTGTCTACAATATTCTAGAACATATATCTAATAATTGCAAAAAAGCCTTGCTCGCTGAAATCAACCTCATGCTCGCTGAAATCGACGTTGATTTCAGCGAGCATGAGGTTGATTTCAGCGAGTCAGTATTTACCGGTACATTTCTGTACTGCCACTTATAATACCATCTTATGTACACAATTATCAGCCCCACCATGGCCCTTATTTGCTGCAATAATCGAGAAATTATCAGCATATAACCATTCATAACATCTGCAGCACTGGGTGACTGCCTGCCCAAACTTACAAATCTGCTATACAATACATTGAACTTCTTACGATTCAATTTGGGCGCGCACTCTACATTCCAAACAAATTGCACGTTCAGTATGGTACCCAACCTCCTTCGCATACCACAAGCGCATTTTTCGCCACAACATATCAGATTTTCCAGAGAACAGCAGCTGCGAATCATTATTAGTAGGGTTACTATCGTTTATACATGAGGATTCATTCCTTTTCCATTGGTGGTACCGCCTCTTGAATCGTGCCGATGATAATGCTTCCCGGATGAGGAGGATGGTTGGGGCGACACGTGCGGCAGAGACACCGGAGACATCGCTATCAATATCAATTGCAATAACAATAGAAATGAATGTCAGAGTCAGAGGTGCAACGATAAACTTCAAGCATAGACAGGGCCAACCACTCCGACAAAGTATCCACTGTTAGAGTCATAACAGTTAGAAGATACACGGTTCGCAGATATCGACTTGTCTATGACGATGCACAAAATTATAAGTTCAATTGAATCTTGGGAGAGGGGAAACAAAACAGCAGCAATACACACACATCAAAAACATAATTGAATACTTCTTACTGCGGCAGAACACTTCAACAACTGCAATTGCAATTACAATTCGTTGTCACGTGACAGAGGCGGCATACCAGAACACTCATGGAAAGAATCCATATCTTGATGATGTGGTAGAATGCCTTGACAACGACACTTCTAGATTGGCAAAATATCTCGCAAAGAATCATAGTGAGACGTTTATTGATGCAGCAAATGAATCAAAAGTTGTTGCACTTTGTGTATTAAATGCAGAAGAGAGCGCGTCAGATCAGCAATGTAATACAATAATGGGGCATCTAAGACTTAAATTCAACGCAAAGATTGCTGTTTCATTACTTGACACAAAGCGTAGATGTTATGAAGGATATACCGCGCCACGTGTAAAGTTATCTACTGTCCAGAAGGATATAAGGAAGTAAGAAGAGGAAATTGTGGCAGAATACAATACAGAATACCAAGATATCCAAAGCCGAGTTTAAAATGGCTGGAGGTTCTCCTCCGAGTCAAACTAGTAGGAAAGCGCAAACGGGTGAAGAGGATCAAGCATGGGGGAGAAGAATAAAAAAGATGGTGTATATACCGTTAACCAAAATTGAATCGTCGAAGCAGATCATCATTGTTTGCAATCCGCGTTCAATTACTTTCGTAAGAGCGAAGGAGTATGCATCAGGCATGGGGCAACGGCTGTCAGCACTATTCCCACGATGAGAACGAGAACATACGGCATTAACCCTCCAGGACTTCGACGCCCCATTCTAACACTAACACTGAGTACTGACAGATTGACGATTTGCAACACATAATACCACGACAACAATTATTGAGTCCGCAAATGTTATAGCCCTCCGAATACCGCTGCTTCTCCTAATAATCTTCCTCCCGCAGCTGCCGACATATATGTTTCCCAGCTGCGACAATTTACTAAGAACATTCATAACTTTCAATCTTGCCACTCCCAATGCATCCAGACTCCTTTCCAGTTGCTTCACCTTCCTCCCTCTGGCTCTGGATACTTTTTGTTGCATCGATGGCAGCCCGGTGTGCACATCGAACTCCATCGAGGTCTTCTTTGCTCATTAATCTCCCCTTGAAAATCTCTTTCAGGGCATTGACTGACATATCATGTCCAAGTTTGGCGGCGATGATGAAATGTTTCATTGCTCTCTCCATCATTCCATTTTCCTTCTCAATACAACCGAGATAAAGTCGGAAACCGCCCGATATTTGATGTTTGTAAGAATGGTGAGATACTACGTGGTACCAGCTCCCGTCGGTGGTGGTGGTGGGAGCAGCCTCTTGGCACGGATTTGAAGAGGGAAGAGGATGCCTCTTCCGTTGTATCTGAGGACGTGATTGAGATGGGATCGCAGGAGTCTGTGGAGGACAGTTGCGGCGACCCAGATGAGGGTCACCTAGATCTCTAGATACGCGTAAATCATGGAAAGAAGTATGAGATTATCCACTTGATGATTGGAAGTTAGCTCCTGGCATGAATGAATGATATTGTTATCTTGGAGAGCATGGGATGCGATATTAGGACGGAAAACCATTTCATATAGAAAAGCGGTCGATCACAAGACCTGGGCTGCAACAATTTACTAAGAACATTCATAACTTTCAATCTTGCCACTCCCAATGCATCCAGACACCTCATCGCCGAATCAGTCAACACGCAAGTCTCACTCCCATACAACAACACTGCCTGCGCGACCGCCCTTAAAGAACATGCCGCAAACCTGGGGGTCATGTTTTCCCCACGCAGGAGCCGGTGTAGCATCTTCCACAACTTACGGGTTTTGCACAAAGTGTCCCGTATCGCCTGCATGTCGGTATCCATCGCCATGAGCCGACCGAGATACTTCAACACTTCCACCCGTTCAAGGTCCTCTCCGTAGGCCGTGAAACCTACTTCGAGAGCCCGCTGGTTTGCAATGGCCGCATTAGTTTGCACAATCCTTTCTTCTTCTTCCCTCCCCTCCCGGCAGAATCTCGATCTCGACCTCTCGCTCTCGTGCCTGGCAGTCTTCCCAGGGTCAGCCTGCATATTGCAAAGCCGGCACCACATTGGGTATACTCCATACCCCTCGACGTCCCCAAAATCCAGTGGATGACGATCACGGAAGTGCCTGCGAAGACCCTTTGCGTCTGCTATGCCTATTCATCTCATTTATGCATCTATATCTCTGTGTTTGAGTGTGTCATTGTCATTTCCGTCTGCATCTGTTGGAGTTACCAGGCAGGGCCCAGACAAGGTCAGAACTTGTCGAGACGACGAATTGACTACATACTAAGACATATCATTGTCGTGGTCTTTGGTCTTTGGTCTTTGCTCAGTCTTTGCTCTATCCCGTTTTTAAGGCCTCATGAACCGGTATTTACAACTCTCGTTGAGACAATTTTTGAAAGACAGGTTAATTGTTACGGTACACAGATTTACTTTATCTCGTGGGAGTTTGAACCAACAACTACAGACTTCTCTCAATGAATAATGGTGCACGGCTTGGGCTGATCCCGAAAACGGTTTTAACATTTTGTCCTGACAGTCATAACGGTTTTCACTTTTTTGCTTTCACAACCTTAAAAGTAGAATTTGTAAAGTCCAGTACCGTTAAAATGAGAAAATTGAAAATCTAAGGAGGCCCTAGGCAGTGCACATAGTATTATATGTAGATAGATGTGCTCTCACATTGAGTCTATGAACGGAGTCAACCTTGCCCCGGCTCCTAAGTCATCCTATGTATGTATTATTTATTTATCATGCAGTTTTCTGGAAACAATGCAGTTTCTAGTTTCTCACAAATACCAATAAATAGACAAAAATAGTAGAGATGAACGATGAACAAATTAATGGAAGGAAATGGAAGGCGCATCATATTGTAGACGACATATCATATCACATAATATATTATAGGAAATTAGGTAATGTTGCATTATCGCTGCCTAGACATCATTTAACCAACAATTGGAGTCTTCATAAGTACGCCGAGGGCAGAACCAAACAGCGTCGCAGTCGGAACCACGGGAGAGGGTTGTCTCTCCTACCATGGCTTCATTAATTAAGCCCGGGATATATTGACTGTTTCGTCAATAAGCCTACTGCTGGGGTGGGTCAGAGCCGCACCGTCACGATCTATAGTTGATAATGCGAGTCCTCGGTGGTCCTAACTCTGATAATGACCACATCACCGAAGATGCATTCCAATCACCCGCTCAGCATAGTCATATGCGGCGCTGATGGATCGAGTCATCTCAAGATGACCATTGACCATTGACAATGATGTAATTACATTGCGATTCACAAGCCAGCTAATCTGTGCATAGAGGACGGACCTCTTAGGGCGGCTGTGCGCAATATTAATATGAACATCTACTCGGACCAACTGCACCGCTCACTCAAATAATTATCGGGCCCTCGGGGCCCCGATCAGAAATGGAGCGCAACGTGTAATTCGGGGTGGCCGGAGGTGCCACTTACCCGCTATAGGTGGTAAATCAGACAAATTCAGCCAAAAAAATCCTATAGAACCAACGTAGGAAATCAATATGTGGGAGATTAGGACAGAAAATTTACGTGTTGGACGTAGTATAAAGCCATGTAGAGATACCGGCGTAGATTTGTATTTGTTCCTACGTAGAAAGCGAGAAAGTACCGGCTTAAAGGCGTTTTTGAGCAAAGCTTTTTTGGCTAGATGGCCCTATACAAGGACAGGGAATACGGTAAAATGGTGGATTTGAGCATTGTAATATTTCTCGCAATAATGATCCAAATGTCGTTTCACCCCCACGTTGCTTCACCTTCTGACTCCCCACTGCTGAAAGTAGAACAGAGTGCCACTCATTGCTAATAATCTCCCGTTACTGCAGTCATTTAAATATACTACCATCAGTTATCGTCATACTCCAGCACGTTGTGGATTGAGATTAGGAGAAATATCGCGCGGTATCATAAATCCACCTTTGCCTTCTTCCACTTCTGGTTCGGATTGATGATGATATCAGTAATCCGTCTCGTGAGGTCATTTCGTCCTGGATAAGACTCACTCATTGCCGCCGAATACGTGCGTCTTTGTGATTTCATCCATCATTTCTTCTTGCTGTAATTTCGTCTCGTCTTTCTCGCCTTCTCCTCCAGGTGGGTCACCCACCTCGCCCGCTTCTCGAATGATTCGCAGGTGACCATCTGCTTCCTCTTGCAATTTGTATTCGTTCATGGAGATGTTGCACCCCGTCCAATATAGTTTGCACTGTCCTGCGGGTACATTATAGTCTTCGAGCGAATGTTTTGCCTCTCTATTCGAGCAAATCACATGGTTCCAAGGTTTTGGCTAATTTCCATTTGGGTCCGAGGATCAATACCATGCGAGCCAGCGATTTTCCCTTTCGTTCAAATCCGGCGCCAGCCCCTGACAGCGATGAATCGTGACCGCATACGCGATGCTGCAGTGGCATGAAAGTTGCGGTGCAAAAACCCTTGCCGCAAAGTGAGTATAGGGCGGTAGGGGCACGTGCTGTGTACAAAGAAGGAGTTAACATGTACATGTTAGTGGCGATGTCACAAATTCTCGGTAGTACGAATCTTTAAATCACCGTGGATTTTCTTGTCCCAAGGTAATGCTGGGTTGGCGGTTTAAAATGCTCCCCTTCTGATTCCCCACTGCTGAAGTAGAACAGGTGCCACCCATCTAATAAATCTTCCGTCTACTCCAAATAAAATGTTAGTGCCAAATCAACGTTGTTTGAAGCGTAAACTTTGATGTAGGAGGTATGAAACACAGATGCGAGTGGCCTCTGATAGTTGTTTACGCTGCCAACTTTGGTGGCAAGTTTCGTTTGGATGATGCATGGGAGTGGGAATTGTTTGCGGATAGTATCGTTGCAGTAGATGACCGCTGTGTCTATCGCTTCTGTGCAGCTGCCATGTTGAATGTTTCGCACATGTTGCGTTGATGGCTTGTAGAGATTGAATTGGTCTTGTTCGAGTGAGTGATGTTGAAGTCAGAGTCAGGGATGTGATCATTAGTCGAACTTGACCACTCTTCTCTTTTGGATATACTTCATTCTGCTATCAATTGACATGTTGCTCGCTTCTAATGGTAGCGAAGCACAAAATGACTGATGAACACAAGATGACGCCAACGAGCACAAAAGGGTGTGGTTGTGTTCACTAGACGAAGAATTTATTTGCACGCTCCCTTATATCCTGGACTCATCATGTTCTGTTCGATGATACCGGCTGCAAAAAAAAATTCCACTTCAATGTTTTTGGGGGGAAGGTGTCATGTGATGACGGATAGGAGTAGAGAAGTAGAATCAAAATCTCTGGTCGAATGGAGCGGCGTCCATTCTTCTAACTATATCTCCAGCTTTAATTGTTTTGTAGACAGATGAATTACTGCTCGAACGAAAAATCATAAATTGCGATGTGTGTCGCATTTATTGTTATTTCAGGCACAACATGCCATGCCTCTTCGGCGATCTACACAGTGATAGCTTTTGCTTGTGGTGATGCTGGCGATTGTTATGGTCTGATGGCGATCACACGTCCCGACGAGTTGAGCCATATTACAGGGAAGCTATATTGTTCCGTCCATTTATCGCGCGTATCACTCGATGTCCCGTTCAAGCGGATGTGGTCGAGCATGCTTATCGCTGAAACAACAAAGCGGTTGACGTGATAGGCGTAGGGAACCCACAACATAATCGTTTGATGATGGTCATCACCACGTCGCTGATGCGCGTTGAGCCGAATTCAAGGGAAATACCATGTTCTGCTCTGATCGCTGCGTACATTCGATGCGCCGTTGATTCCGATCAAGGTAGCCGTGCATACCGCCTGTATAAAGTTCAGGCGGTTGGCGTGATAGGCATAGGGAACAAGGAAACAAACATGGTGTTTGGTCGTTTGGGGTGAGTGGTGTCGTCGTGCGTGGTGGGCGAAGTTTTGCGAAGTTTCGAATGGGGGCTCACAGATCATAAATTTTTCTTTGACTAAACGGTAATCCTCATTGCAGAGCAAACGTATGTGGGTACCATGTCATAAATGCAAAACACTTTCCAACCCAAAGGGAATGGCACTACAGCACCCGAGGCCCGCGTCGCAGTTCCACTCTTCTCCTCGTAACAGGGCAAATCGGCCATGCAGCGCGCCCATTTGATCAGATCTTCAAGAGTGATCCATTTTGGGACAGTTTCCCCCCAACAGTTGGATACGCAACTTCGGGCGTTCTTCTCATGGGGAAACACCGTAACGCTCAGGGGCAGGGGCATTTCATTTCATGAGAGAAGGGCAAAAACGAATCTTGTAAGGCCATGTCTAAACTACCGGAATCGTCCCTAAAGACGTGGGCTGGGCTGCAGGATCGTTGGAAAAACAATATTCGATTGATTGATTCATCTACATCGGGTTCGTCTTTCTCATTGATTCTTTGTTGTTGCTCGATTTACCATTCTTGACAGTTGCTGATTTTGATTTTGATGATTTCTTTGATTGGCCACCCGGTGCTGCCATGCTGGCTGAGATTGAAGAAAAGGCCACCTTTCCACCCTCTGAAGAAGTGCAGAACTTGATGGAGAAACTTGACAATCTAATTGAAGAGATAATACTGCGTTCTGAAAAAGGGTGCCGCCAGTTGTACGCGGCTCATTATGAATTTTCACCACCGATCCAACGCTGGCTAGACAAATGCCATTTACTCAAGTGGCTCCTGCGGTATCATCAAGGGAGGCGAGTCAACGCTGGGAATATGAGGAGATTTGCGAAAAAGCTAGGGATGGCTTCCTGCACAAGAATGGAGGTGGATGATGTTGTTCATCTGTACAGAGAGGCGAAGGAGAGAACCAAAGATCTGATGGCCGAATCACCGTATTTGAGAAAGCAATTCCTGCATGGACAGCTAAACTCAGCTATCGACAAAGAGCAAGATCAAGAGGCGAAGAAGAGAATACAATATGTGCTACGAGGTGAAGCACAACGAAAGACGTGGCAAGGGATTCATAGAGCAACCAAACCAAGAGGATTGCTGAGTGTTACGAGAGTGGAGGCTCAGCAGGACGACGGGAGCGTAGTTGAACATACCACGAAGGAGTCAATTGAACATGCCTTAATGTCTGAGTTATCCACACGGTTTGGACGAGCTGAATCAGCCCCGGTCTACCAAGGGGCCTTATTTGACTTACTTGGAGTTTACGCTAACACAGAGACCGCGGTGCACATACTGGAAGGCACATTCGAACCCCCCCCCTGACGCTGACGCACGTACGATCGTATTGCTGACGGAAATCTCAAGGATATGGCAGCAGATCGGAGAAGGCAAAGTTAGCATCTCGATAAGTCAAGAGGTCTATCAACACTATTGGCGTAGAGTGAAGGAGAAAATATCATCATCATTTTCAGGGCTACACTTTGGGCATTACAAATCCATCGCACACGACGACTACCTCTCGGACATACTCGCTAGGAAAATGTCTCTGATCAGTGCCACCGGGGCGGCCCCTGAGAGATGGGCGAGAGGTTTGACCGTCATGCTTGAGAAAATTGCAGGAGTTGCATCCATCACGAAGCTAAGGGCTATCCTGTTATTAGAGGCTGACTTCAACTTCCATAACAAGCTGATATTTGGGTCGAGAATGCTAGATCTGGCCCGCCAAAACGATCTGGTGCCTGAAGAAATATACAACGAAAAGGGGCGGACGGCTGAAGACGCAATATTGCAGCAGGTGCTGATGTACGACACAGCACGAATAACAAAGAGACCGTTAGTGGTCGCTCAAGTTGACGCAGCTCAATGCTATGATAGAGTAGCTCTGTCAATGGCGGCGCTGACGCTGCGGGCGTTCAAGGTGCATAATAGCTTGGTCTTGGCGATGTTACGACCGCTTCACTGCATGGAATTCTATCTCAGGACAGGTTTTGGTCAATCCGAATCTTATTTTGGAGGGAAAGAGCAAGGCAAACATGGCCTGGCTCAAGGGAACGGAGCCGCACCTCCGACTTGGCAGCAGATTAGTACGCTCATGATCAGCGCTCAGCAACGCAAAGGACATGGCATGGACGTGGAGTGTCCTATCACAAGGAAGAAAATCAGGCAGGTTGGAATAGTGTACGTTGATGACACAAACTTGTGGGATGGGATGGCAGAGAACGATGATGTTAACTCCGCCGCGCACAAGAGTCAGGAAGCAATAAATGACTGGGGCGGGTTTCTTCACGCATCCGGGGGCGCCCTGAAGGCTGAAAAGTGCAGTGCTACAATACACAATCTAGAACCAGACGACAAGGGCGGGTGGATCTACCCTGACCAGCGGAAAAGGAGGCGACCGGATGAGGACGAGACTGACTGGGAAGAATTAGACGACCTCCAGTTCTCCGTCCCACAGGGAGATAACGACGCAGAACAAATACGAGGCTGTCGACGGATCAAGCGGTTCAAAATTTGGGTCTGTCCACACGACCCGATGGACAGTCAGACAGTCACTTCGAGCAGTTAAGGGAGAGGGTTACTACCTGGACCGCCCAAATTAAGAGTGGCACGATACCGACGAGATCTGTTTGGATGAGCTACACACATCAACTATGGGCGGGAATGAGGTATGGACTGGAAGCATGTTCAGCTTCCATGCCATGACGTCCTTAAACAAAGGACTGGGATCTGCGGACTATTATCTACTGAGCAATCTAGAAGTGGTACGATCGATCACACGGGAGTGGAGAAACCTTCCAGCCTCATTTGGGGGTATGAACCTGTTTGACCTCACCATTGAAACCACGGCGGCAACGCTTTCGTCCTTGCTACAGCACTACAACATGAAGACAGCCTTAGGAACTACACTCAAGGCGGCAATGGAACATCAGCTCCTTGTGTTAGGAATAGCATTTATACGATGGACGTATTCGCTCAAATCATGAATGAAGTCATGGCAGCATCGGTCTGAGACGGGGATGAGCGAGACGAGATGATAGAGTCACCGCCGGTCTATTGCAAAAAGCATTTAGTTTAGGTCGACTGTCCCAAAAAGATGGCAATTTTGATAGGGGTACCAATAATTGCGGTGCAGATGGTGTGTTTATCCTCATGTCTCACCAGCCGGTGTATAGCGGAGAGAGGGTGAGCTATTACATATATTATATTGGCCGCTTGCCAGATGAGGCGACGGCAAAGAAGAAGACGAAAGCCGATGGTGCTATTGAGGGCACCGCCTTCACACGTTCTACGATCCACAAGTGGAAGAAGTTACATAGGAGGAAATGCAATGTTGGAATTAAATAAATATCTTACTAAGCAAGAGAAAGCGCTAAGAGTAAGAACAGTAAGAGTAAGGCGGCGAAGAATAGGGAAAAGGCAAGGATTGAAAAACGCAAGCTTGAAGAAGAAAAAGAATAGACGGAGAGAGAGGTGAAGCGACAGCGGTGACAACGGATTGAAGACCTAGAGATATCGTACATGGCAAAGCAGCGTAGAGCACAAGAAGGGAACGAGGAATGAGGAAGTTGCAGAGTTCAATGGATAAATTGAATCAGATCCAGAAAGAAATCTTAGCGGCCTACACGGCTCAGGCAGAAACACCGCTTGGCTCGATCTCTACTCAGCCACCTCTCATGACCGGTTACTCTTCAAAGGGCGAGCTGGTTCCATGCCTCTAAATCCTGATCAAGAGGTGATCATGGTTGAAAACATGCTCAAGTACCTTGAGGATCTGCCTGATGAAATTGCCGATGAGGAGTCTGAGAAGATTAGGGAATCCAGGAGATAGGAGCTACACAGCCAGTATTGGGTCCCCGTCGGTTCATCTGCCAATGCTCTGCCAACAAGTTGTCGACCATGAAAGAATGTCATGAAATTGCGAAAAAGCTAAGGCAGAAATTTGGTGGCGAACAATGTACATTCTCTGAAGACTCACTACTATTGCTATGGTATTTAGCAGCCTTTGCTGCTACGGCTTATGGTGCTTCGGACGAAGCTACTGAAATGATAATCGCTGGTTAGACAAAGGCACTCTTCCATGAAGTTGGCTTGCATGATGATATATCCGCTACGTAGATTGCCAATGGATGTCCTAGCAGAACGACTTTGAAACGGCTTGAGTTGAGACTAGCCACTGATTGCTTGATAGTGAGGCTGCAGGAGATAGTTGATGATGGAGCCACTAGTTTTGCACTCATCACGATCACGACAGAAGGGCGGGTATGGAGCATTTTGTGAAGTTGCTCTGTTGGTTTGGAAAGGACAAGCTCGGCAACGATACTATCAAGTTTCACTGCATCTATGTTGACACAAGTAACCATTTGGAAGAAGATTGTGCAAAGGCCATTAAAAAGAGCTTAGAGTTAGAGGTCTTCACTGGCCGTGATGGAGTTGAGGTGATTGTGATGACGGGTGATGCCGGTGAAGGGGCTTCCGTCCAGAGTTTGCGGACCATTGAAGCAACAAAAATCCTCAGAGGTAGGAAGCCGCGATGAGGGCAGCGGAGCTTGAGAGGAAGGGGATCTGATTACTTCCTATCTAGCTGCTAGAACACAGCACATGTGCTATAATATATATTCTGATATCTACGTTTATACAGCACGTTTGATAGTCCTCAAAGCCAAAGATGCTTTGATCACCTGAGGCTATATTCTGTTCCAACCCTGGCCACATTTGACATGGAATTTGAGCCCTCCCGACGGTAGCCGCATTGGGGGACATGGAAGGGCATTTTTAACTATCTATTTTGTTTTTGGAAGGTCTAATCATACATTAATGTTTACCTACAGTTGTGATATTATTCCTTCTTCTCCTCTCCTACCCTACAATCCAGCAGACATCTGCGGGCATTATCATTATCTCCCTGTTAAAACTTTCGTCTGTAGAACTTGGCTGGCATCTTCTTCGTTCGACATTTCTGCGGGGCATTTTTCTCAGTATTGCTTCTCCAAATCCAACATCATTCTCCACATGAGTTGATAGTTGGACAGCAGCACCTACCTCTCGATGGGCGTATGTGGAGAGTTGAGTATTGCTTAGAATTCATCTTATCGTAAAATTACCATATACTTATTTCAATTATCTATCTATCTAACGTCTAACGACCATCTAAAAACGGCAACACATCAAAAACAGGCAAAAGCCACCCCAGTCGCCTAATTAAAG
>JAHBBA010001131.1:0-30754 GCA_018806925.1 Skeletonema costatum | reverse complement strand
TGTAGCCATGCTTTAAACTTTGAGAGGGAATGACTATGAAGAATTGAAGGTGTGACCTTTTATGTTGCTTCAAGTTTCATGCTTTGCATGAGCATGAGCATGAGCATGAGATTGGAGTAACATGATGCTGCTACATTATATTAACATAGGAAATTAGTTGATTTTGCATTATCGCTACCTCTACTTATAGACATTCTTCTTTTTACCAGCAGCTTGAGTCTTCGTACGCCGAGGGAATACTTACTTAGCAGAGCCAAAGCCAAATAGCGTCGCAGTCGGAACCTAAGGAGATTGAGCGAAACTTCAATATGACAGCTTTCAGCATGCAGACGAAAAACAGGGACACGAGGCAGATCCTTTACTTTTAGCCAAGACCGATCAAGAGCAAGAGCTCCAAGCCCCATTCATCGCTACATACCTTGCAAAAGGTTATCTAAAGCTGAGAGGTCTAAAAATCTCCGAAGCTTGACAGCAACAGAACACTTTCAAATAAAAGAGTCAATAAGATCGCATAGACATAAATCTTGACGTTAAGAATATTGTCAGTCGATCGATTCCTCTTCACCACAAACATCAGCAGCTCCGCCGACGCTGTAAGTGTACGAGCTGCATCTTATACGATGTTCTGAGAGATCAAATCATGCAACAACTGCTTCCCGTCTACCGTCACGGCCCATTGTCGCCTCCCAAGTCCAGGTCCAATTGGTCGATTTGCTGCGATGCAGCCAAGCCTACACCTACACACCACTGAGGAGGAGGAGTGAGGCTGAGGAGTGATGAGATTGAGGACATGGACATGGAATTTGTATAGTGGATGTTAACAATGGTGGCAATGCCACGATCCGACTTTCGATCCTCCTCTTCTAGGTCCAGCCTTCTGTTGACATCCCGGAGGAAACATGGGACTTCCTCATGGACGTGATGAATGCTTTTACCGAACTTGCTGTGCTCGACTACTACTTCCCTGCACAACGTAAATTCTTAGTTTGTTTGAGGTTGAGTGAACTCTGATCAATTCCTTCACATGTTATGGGAATGCTACTTGTTATAGAGCTGCACATGCGTACATATTGTACTTCCTTTCATTCAAATTCGACCACCTTTTGGGAGAGAACGGAGTACCACTGTGTTGTCGCAGCGCGCCAAGAGTAGTGGCAACGCAAGTGGTGGGCTTCTCTTTCTCGCATAATGCCCACATATTATGTAATGTACTAATTCCGTGGTGTAAGTAGGGAAACAAGACCAATTCATATTGATTATTGATCGTGTAAGGAAATCGAGAAGACTAAGTACTAATTCCCATGCTGATGTTATTTCCGCTGTCTCACAAATTTCCCTGCGACATTGCTCTTTGGTCCATTCATTCCGGACACGAAATTACATGATGAATGTGTGCGGCAATTAGACTTGGCTTTGTTCATCCTCAAGACTTCTCCGATGACGTCTTGATCTACTGCACGGGTATCGAGACCCTCGTTCTATTTTCTGAAAGCATGTTGAGTGTTGAGGCGGATACAAGAGATGAAGCGTTCCCACATCCACTGCTTTCTAGCTGCCCAGCGCCATCTAAGCACATCTGGACTATCTGTTTTATCACGCAGGAGCTCCGAGAACGCTCGACAGATGGCATACGCTGTAGCCATGCTTTAAACTTTGAGAGGGAATGACTATGAAGAATTGAAGGTGTGACCTTTTATGTTGCTTCAAGTTTCATGCTTTGCATGAGCATGAGCATGAGCATGAGATTGGAGTAACATGATGCTGCTACATTATATTAACATAGGAAATTAGTTGATTTTGCATTATCGCTACCTCTACTTATAGACATTCTTCTTTTTACCAGCAGCTTGAGTCTTCGTACGCCGAGGGAATACTTACTTAGCAGAGCCAAAGCCAAATAGCGTCGCAGTCGGAACCTAAGGAGATTGAGCGAAACTTCAATATGACAGCTTTCAGCATGCAGACGAAAAAACAGGGACACGAGGCAGATCCTTTACTTTTAGCCAAGACCGATCAAGAGCAAGAGCTCCAAGCCCCATTCATCGCTACATACCTTGCAAAAGGTTATCTAAAGCTGAGAGGTCTAAAAATCTCCGAAGCTTGACAGCAACAGAACACTTTCAAATAAAAGAGTCAATAAGATCGCATAGACATAAATCTTGACGTTAAGAATATTGTCAGTCGATCGATTCCTCTTCACCACAAACATCAGCAGCTCCGCCGACGCTGTAAGTGTACGAGCTGCATCTTATACGATGTTCTGAGAGATCAAATCATGCAACAACTGCTTCCCGTCTACCGTCACGGCCCATTGTCGCCTCCCAAGTCCAGGTCCAATTGGTCGATTTGCTGCGATGCAGCCAAGCCTACACCTACACACCACTGAGGAGGAGGAGTGAGGCTGAGGAGTGATGAGATTGAGGACATGGACATGGAATTTGTATAGTGGATGTTAACAATGGTGGCAATGCCACGATCCGACTTTCGATCCTCCTCTTCTAGGTCCAGCCTTCTGTTGACATCCCGGAGGAAACATGGGACTTCCTCATGGACGTGATGAATGCTTTTACCGAACTTGCTGTGCTCGACTACTACTTCCCTGCACAACGTAAATTCTTAGTTTGTTTGAGGTTGAGTGAACTCTGATCAATTCCTTCACATGTTATGGGAATGCTACTTGTTATAGAGCTGCACATGCG
This sequence comes from Skeletonema costatum, assembly GCA_018806925.1. Lineage (NCBI taxonomy): Eukaryota > Bacillariophyta > Thalassiosirophyceae > Thalassiosirales > Thalassiosiraceae > Skeletonema > Skeletonema costatum. Next base: position 28,055 of record JAHBBA010001131.1, on the reverse strand, counting down.
TACATATTGTACTTCCTTTCATTCAAATTCGACCACCTTTTGGGAGAGAACGGAGTACCACTGTGTTGTCGCAGCGCGCCAAGAGTAGTGGCAACGCAAGTGGTGGGCTTCTCTTTCTCGCATAATGCCCACATATTATGTAATGTACTAATTCCGTGGTGTAAGTAGGGAAACAAGACCAATTCATATTGATTATTGATCGTGTAAGGAAATCGAGAAGACTAAGTACTAATTCCCATGCTGATGTTATTTCCGCTGTCTCACAAATTTCCCTGCGACATTGCTCTTTGGTCCATTCATTCCGGACACGAAATTACATGATGAATGTGTGCGGCAATTAGACTTGGCTTTGTTCATCCTCAAGACTTCTCCGATGACGTCTTGATCTACTGCACGGGTATCGAGACCCTCGTTCTATTTTCTGAAAGCATGTTGAGTGTTGAGGCGGATACAAGAGATGAAGCGTTCCCACATCCACTGCTTTCTAGCTGCCCAGCGCCATCTAAGCACATCTGGACTATCTGTTTTATCACGCAGGAGCTCCGAGAACGCTCGACAGATGGCATACGCTGTAGCCATGCTTTAAACTTTGAGAGGGAATGACTATGAAGAATTGAAGGTGTGACCTTTTATGTTGCTTCAAGTTTCATGCTTTGCATGAGCATGAGCATGAGCATGAGATTGGAGTAACATGATGCTGCTACATTATATTAACATAGGAAATTAGTTGATTTTGCATTATCGCTACCTCTACTTATAGACATTCTTCTTTTTACCAGCAGCTTGAGTCTTCGTACGCCGAGGGAATACTTACTTAGCAGAGCCAAAGCCAAATAGCGTCGCAGTCGGAACCTAAGGAGATTGAGCGAAACTTCAATATGACAGCTTTCAGCATGCAGACGAAAAACAGGGACACGAGGCAGATCCTTTACTTTTAGCCAAGACCGATCAAGAGCAAGAGCTCCAAGCCCCATTCATCGCTACATACCTTGCAAAAGGTTATCTAAAGCTGAGAGGTCTAAAAATCTCCGAAGCTTGACAGCAACAGAACACTTTCAAATAAAAGAGTCAATAAGATCGCATAGACATAAATCTTGACGTTAAGAATATTGTCAGTCGATCGATTCCTCTTCACCACAAACATCAGCAGCTCCGCCGACGCTGTAAGTGTACGAGCTGCATCTTATACGATGTTCTGAGAGATCAAATCATGCAACAACTGCTTCCCGTCTACCGTCACGGCCCATTGTCGCCTCCCAAGTCCAGGTCCAATTGGTCGATTTGCTGCGATGCAGCCAAGCCTACACCTACACACCACTGAGGAGGAGGAGTGAGGCTGAGGAGTGATGAGATTGAGGACATGGACATGGAATTTGTATAGTGGATGTTAACAATGGTGGCAATGCCACGATCCGACTTTCGATCCTCCTCTTCTAGGTCCAGCCTTCTGTTGACATCCCGGAGGAAACATGGGACTTCCTCATGGACGTGATGAATGCTTTTACCGAACTTGCTGTGCTCGACTACTACTTCCCTGCACAACGTAAATTCTTAGTTTGTTTGAGGTTGAGTGAACTCTGATCAATTCCTTCACATGTTATGGGAATGCTACTTGTTATAGAGCTGCACATGCGTACATATTGTACTTCCTTTCATTCAAATTCGACCACCTTTTGGGAGAGAACGGAGTACCACTGTGTTGTCGCAGCGCGCCAAGAGTAGTGGCAACGCAAGTGGTGGGCTTCTCTTTCTCGCATAATGCCCACATATTATGTAATGTACTAATTCCGTGGTGTAAGTAGGGAAACAAGACCAATTCATATTGATTATTGATCGTGTAAGGAAATCGAGAAGACTAAGTACTAATTCCCATGCTGATGTTATTTCCGCTGTCTCACAAATTTCCCTGCGACATTGCTCTTTGGTCCATTCATTCCGGACACGAAATTACATGATGAATGTGTGCGGTAGTCAATACAAGTTGTAGGCGATACGGTAGAGAGGCAACGCAGTCAACCAACAGGCAACCATGATGATGAATACACCTCAAATAATATCAGCCCTTCTTTTCCTCCTCCTTCTTCGGGACACTGGCGTAACGGCCGAGCCATCACGGCAATCAGACACCGCCGCCGCTCAAAAAGCTCAAGATGTATGCCAACCGCACCACATCCACTTGAGCGTCGGCCGCATTCAGAACTCAACCCACTCTTCCATGACCATTTCCTTCTCGATATCATCTGCATGCGTGGGCAAAAAAGGGCCCGGAAAGAAGTCTATCGGAGCAGTCCGCTTGATCGGAGAAGGAGAAGAGGATGATTTCCTGGTCATCGGCGATGGCAACAATACGAAGAGCTACGATGCTATGTCCCCAAGAAGAGGTATCAAACGTTACTACTCAGATCTGTATTATCATTTCGAAATAGACGACTTACGGCCTGACAAGGAATATAGCTACGAATGTTTATTACTCAAGAAGGACGACATGTCTTCCCAGCAATACCTCCGTGAAGATAAAACAACACTCGAGATAAGCGGTGACAATACTAGTGTTATTGCTCGCGGTGACATTTCAACATTTACCACGCCACCTGCTCCAGGACAATGGCATTCTAGTGGGCGCACGATTACATTTGCAGTGCTTGGTGACTTGGCAGCGAAGGAACATTCGAAAAAGACAATACGGCATCTTGATCGTCATAGTGAGAGTGTAGATGCTATTCTTTTTGCTGGAGATCTTGCCTATCCGAGTAAAGATCATGACAATTGGGACAAATGGTAAGTTTGTAGTCTCTCTTTAATTGACGGAGTAGCTCCTACGTCTATATACGCTCACCCAATAATTTTTTGTAATCTACAACACTGACATGCATAGGATGGATTTGATGAGCAAACGTGACTTCTTCAGTGCCATCCCTACCCAGATAGCACTCGGAAATCATGATTTAGACACGTACAAACACGGGTGGATCTATGACATCAATGAATCAGTAGAGATTGCTCTAGCATATGAGCATCGATTTCAGATGCCACAAATTCGTCCACCCATTCGGGAGCTTGCAAGCTTGAAGGGATTCACAACATCTGGTCAGCCGACAGACTTTGTGCCGTATGAATATGGCAATGCTTACTACTCCTTCACTTTTGGACCTTCGAAACATATTGTTTTGAGCTCATATTCTTCCTTTCGTGAAGGTTCACTCCAGCACGAGTGGCTGCTCTCGGAACTGAAATCAGTCGACCGATCAGTCACTCCATGGCTCATCGTAATGATCCATTGTCCGCTTTGCTTTACACTACCTTCAAAACACATCGTCGTGAAATATTTATCACCGAAGCACAAGCCATTCTCGAGCCTTTGTTTGTCGAGTACACTGTCAACTTTGTGATATCTGGACATGTCCACGCCTACATGCGTACACATCCGATGGCATTCTCAAGACGTAATCCTCGAGGACCTGTCCATATAATACAGGGCAATGGAGGCAAGGCAGTTTGCGAACCTTACCATAATGAGACCGCAGAAGAATGGGTGGCAGTGAGGGATCAGTCACAGTATGGATATGGAACGTTAGAGTTGTTTAACAGTACACACGCCATGTGGAAGTTGATCAAGACGGGGCATGATGAAGGAGGAGAATTTGAACCAAATCTGAACCTGCTGGATGAAATCTGGGTGAGGAATCAACTTTATGTCGAAGAAATGAGTGTTAACAAGGATTGGGAGGACAATTTGTAGAACAATGACAACCAGCGACCAACTTTATCACCTCTTCGTACAAAGCTACATAACATCTGTTATTACCCAAGGCTTTTGTACAGTTGGAGTACGTTCCACTGGTGCCATCATATCCCGCCCTGCGCAGCTGGATACCCTTGCGATTGCAATCGTGTAATGTTTTGTGCACAAAGAATATTGATACATAGATATCCTAGATGCACTCATCACTGTTAGAAATAGTGTGTATAAATTGAGATCTTTGACTGTCCGACTGCACATTTGGAGTGTGGGGAGATCCACTTGTCTATGATGAGTTGTGTCACGTGAATGCATAATTACTCTCTTAGATCGCTTACATGCAAAGATGAAAGACCGTCATACTAAAAGCTATTACAACTACGCATGTGACTTACTTGGTTGGTATAGAATGAGATTAATTCTAGTCAGCTTCTATTCCGAAGAATTGTTAGTTTGTTTGAGTTCATGTCTATGTAAGCTTCATATTATGGCGCAGTCTCCACTCTAGGACACACCATGGCAAATCTTGAAATCTCAATATCATTTATTTTTGTAATCCTACTTTGTTATTGCATGATGGTTATGATACCGACATTGAAGACTCCTTCATTCTAAAAAATACGACGACGCAGGCCGTGTGGTGAGGTCAAAGATAATTTGTCCATACAAACGTATCCAGCAAGCCAACACAAGTACATACCTACCTAGTATTCTTGGTTGTACCTACAACTTTTCTCGGTATAATCTTGACATGTTTCTTATTCTTACCCACCGCAGCTCTCAACCCTCCCCTCTCAGTAACAATCTCTTCCGTCAGAGTCGTATCCATGTCATCGTCATGCTTCACTTCCGGATTCACCACAGTTATAATTTTGCCCTCGTTAATCTTCATCTTGGCATGCACCGTCTTCTTCTTGGGAGCCTCCTTTGATGGAATCTCGCGAGCATGATGATGCTTTACGGCTGTCTTGTGAGTTTGTTCCTCGATGGATTCGGCTCGAGCTCGGAGGGCCTCGACGCGTCTTTGTAAATATTGATTCGAGAATTTGTAATTGATTCCGTTGATTTGAAGCAGATCTCCTTTTTCGACTAGCGTTTTGAGAGTCTTTTGAAAGTGGACTTCGTTCCATGATGGATCGTCGCTATTGTTGTGTTCTGTGTCATCCAAGATGTGTCGTCTGATGGATGAAATGGGTGAGCCAGTTTCGTGATCCTTTAGAGATTCAACGGCGGCGAGGATTGCAGATCGGTACGGCATGCTTTGTTATGACTGGCTTCTTCTTCTGCGTAGTTGGCTCAATGGCAGAATTGCGTGCAAGATGTTTTGGTGACCACCACGGGGGGCAAAAAGTTGTTCTGATTTGGATTTCTGGGGGAGTTCTCAAGCAAGCTGCAGGGATGGGAATGAACGCCTTTGAATACTGAATTCCGACGTGACTCGAGCTTCAACCTACCCTCCGAAAAGATCTTTCATCATTTCATGAAGCAGTATTGTACCAAAGATCGGTATAGTTGCTGAGCTGGGCGGCTGTTGACACAAGTTAAGGCTGAAAGTATGCGTTTGATTAGTGTCTTACTCGCTGCTGTTGCTGCTCTTTCTCCGATATCAGCGTTGACAACTCCAAGCAGCCCACCGTCACTAATTCTCATGCCAGCTGCTCTAACTACAAAAGGAGGGGCGGCGGCGGCTGCTCGAAACTTCAAACTTGCATCGTCGCCATCATCTTCGGCAGCAACGTACGACAGTGGTCGCCCAATGCCGGAAGCGCTACTTTCAATTCGAAGGTGCTACAGAACTTGCTTCTTCGCTAGCGCTGTTGATGTCACCATAACATCTTGGTCGAAACTATTCGGTCCCAAAAGTCTTCTTCATCTCCGCTGGACAGATTATGTGGATATATTTGATAGCATGAGTTTATTAATATTTGCTTTTGGTCTGCGTCGACTTTCCAAAATTTATGAGAGATGGATGCAAGGCGACGAAGATCGTATGAATAATGAGAGTCTATCCTCCCTCTTCTCCTTGATGTGCTGGATTTGGCGTGTTGTAGCGTTGAATTTTGCGTTTGAGTCGTTGGCCGATGCGTCTGTATTGCCGCAGATGAGCATGAAGTGGTTAGGCTTACAACATGTATCATCAACGTCTCTAGTGACGGCTGTCGCTACAACGCTTGTGCTCGGCTATTCCATAGTTAATTCATTCTGTGCAAAAATCGCAACTGTCGAGGATGAAAAAGATGACAATCGTATCAGCTCCAACCAAAGTGAAAGCAAGGAGAGACCTCAGTATAAGTCGATCCGAATGTTGGGATACAGAGCGTTTTGTGGACAAGCACTGTGTGCAGCATCCTTTGGACTCAATTCATGCATGAAACTCTCAAAATGGTTAGTAGCAGCGGACACTGGAATAGTTGGACGTGCTTCATCTTTGAAAGAGTGGGCTGAACCATTTGCGATGACCGCACTACTCATCGGACTAAACAAAGCCTTTCTACGTGCAGCAATCGTTCGTTCTCGAGAAGAATCAAGAGAGACTGCTGAAATGGATAAAGAGATCTTTAAGGATCTATTCACTGCACAAATCAAGTTCTACACTAAGGTTGCGGAAGTAATCAAGGGAATGTAAGTACTTTGAATGTGGCGGGTTGCTTGTTGATTGATATCTTCTCATTCTAATTGCTTCATGTTGTTTCTTTGTATTTGGGCACAGAGCTATCTTTCGGTTGCTTCCTTATTTAGTAGCACCATTGGTTCCATATGCATCGGCGGCACAAAACAGATTGCACCTGTGCTATTCGAGAGAGTATTTGGGGCGTGATTGCAGTTGCTGCTCTTTTGCCCGGTTGACTGGCTCAAATGAGAGATTAAATATAGTTATGTTGTACTCTGAATCTATTTCTTTCGACACTGCACCTGCACATACATCTATATATGTATATCCCTCGACCTACGCATAACAACTTTATCGAGAACAATTCGGCAATGAACATGTGTGTGTGAGTATAACTTTCTGCTTGATAGTGGCCATGACTGAATGTGAACACGAATACTTCAATAGAAGTCCAAAGTGATGCTACTCGCCAAGGACCAAGCAAATGATGTAGCCTATTGCTTCTTCAGAGAGGCTCATTGATACCAGCCCTCGTTTTAGAGGGCATTGGAAGCTCGATTGGAGTGTAGGCATAATTAATGTCCATCGGTGGCCTTAGTGGTTGATCAATCAGTCTTTTGCCTTGCCTTTGGGCTGTACCCGAAAATTCAGAACCTCGGCTTTGCAATTATCCCTCTTATTATTGTATCATCAATCTATCCGCATTCTGGAAAGTACCTCCCATCAGTTGAACTGTAATTGGTATTGCAGCACTCGGCGTGTTGTTTGGTATGTCAATAATGTATGCTGACAAGAGAGCAGGATCGCAAGCATCCCCAGGTTAGTGACCACTTTCCTGGCTTGTAATAAAGTAGATCAAGATTCTCAATCTGGCCAACACGTCAATATTGATGCTACTACTACCATACGTTATGTAGGGACTGGGACCATCACCATCCCTTTACATTGTTGTCATGGATATGTTCCCCGCTGTGGTGTGCAGCTCGCCTGCATGGCCCGTAACCGTGGTCGGAACATAACTGAATTACAGTGTTGCACGGTGATCGGACAATAACTGTGGTGGGCCACCAGCGAACATAATAACTGTGGTAGGGGCATACTAACACCACCATTGCATGCAACCGTGTACCATATCTTTGATCTCGTTCAGCGCGAGAATTCATCAGATTCAGGGCGTACATGGGATGTGCGTGGGCTTCTGAGCGTAGAGAAGAAAAGGAGAAGGTCGTGCAACAGTGTCGTCAATGTTCTGGCAACAGGGTACTTTGGGGCAAGGGAGCATGGCTATTATGGGCTTCTTTCAGAGAATCCGACGAGATGGAGCAGTGCAATGGTCGTTGTTTGATAGAAACTAGAGTAGGAGAGAGATAGATGGAAGAATCAATCAGAAGTAGAGCAGCTATTGAGAGTGTGAGAGAATTTGATCTCCCGTAAGCTCTTTATTTTTATTTATGAACATGATATCCTCTAGGATCAAAGATCTTGAGCGAGAATTATGACACCGAACAAAGCGGCAGAGATGAATCATAGAAAGAAGCAGAAGTAGCACCATCGCTACCCAGCATCAAAACTAATATGTACACTCGTCCTACGCTACGATTCTTCAGGCAGGACGCCATTTCTCTAGTGAACAAATACTTTTGACATACAGCAACAAATCCCCCGAGATGTTGTTAGGGCGTTGAAGTTGACCCGCCATATGTTGTACCCCCAAGCGTACTCCCCTGAGACGCTTCCTAAACCCCACAGAAGTATGGCCAACTAATTTAGGCCATGACATCCTCATCGGCGATGGCAGCGTCAAGGCTCTCACATAAGACATCAACCATTGTTTCGAAGTCTTCATCATCCCACATGAGAGGAAGTCTGACATCACAGGCTCTTGTGAGCATCTTGGCGGTCAAAGGCAAAGGTTGGTCAGCGGGAGCGAACTTCCAGTTGACGAAATTTCTAGCATTGGACTTGTGACCGAACAATTCAACGGGGAGTCCGTGGGTGGCAGCCTCATCGAGGAAGTTCTGGACCTGCTCATCAGTGATATCGTGGTTGAGGTTGAACTGAAGAGAATCATGGACGGGAGTCATTCCGGGGGTGTTGACAGGAATGGAGAGCAAGTGTCCCTTCCTCTCGACCAACTTCTCGGTAACGAAGGCATAACGTTTGTTGTACTTTTCACGCCTCTCATCGAGGGTAAGAATCTGAGGACGAATGACAGCAGCGGCGATGGCACTCATACGAAGACTGTAGTTGGGAATTTCAGTTGGCAAATCAGCAAAGACCTCAGGTCCGGGGACGGTGGTGTGCTTTGAGGCAAGGCCCTCGTATGCTCCAGCGTAGACGGCACACTTGGCGGCAATCTCCGCATCATCAGTGAGAAGGAATCCACCCTCACCACTGTTGATCATTTTGTAACTTTGAGCACTGATGGCAGAAACCTTACCGACGTGTCCAGTGTGGGTTCCCTTCCATTCAACACCAAGAGAGTGAGCGCAATCCTCGAGGAGGATAACATCATGACGATCACAGGCGTCTTTGACGGCATCCATATCGGCAATCTTTCCACGCATGTGAGAGATGAGGCAGAATTTGCAGTTGGGGTATTCAACGAGCTTCTTCTCAAGATCATCAACACACATGACATGGTCGTAGTTAGATTCAACGTAGACGGCCTGTTGTGATACAAATTTGTAGCGAGATAAGAGAGATGCGAGGTGAGCGGATGACCTGAAGAGATAAAAATAAAATACGGAGTAAAACATTCAGCAAATATTGTAATAGACGAAACATAACGCACCTTTCCTCCAGCATGCTCAATAGCACTAGGGACAGCTCCAAAAGTAAAGGCATTACTCAACACCTCATCACCAGGTTGTAATCCAGCACACTTCATCATCAACATAATGGCACTACCACAACTGTTAAGAGCAACACAATATTTATGTCCAGTGTACTCAGCAATCTCAACCTCGCACTTGGAAACAGTACTAGACGCAGAGTCCTTGACATTGTATCGGTACATACGTCCAGAGGTCATGAGAGAGACGGCCTCATCGATACCGGATTGTGGGACGGGATCGGGAGTCTTGATATCTCTGGTGATGACAGTCCTGACGGGGTTGGTGATGAGGGCGTTAGTGCCGGCGGCCAAGGCGACGATTGAGGCGAGGGCGAGTTTTGTAAATCTAGTGGCGGGCATCTTTGATATAAATTGTATTGTTGTGGTGATATGAATCTGAGATGTGGAGAGAGCAGATGGATAAATAATAAATGGTCAGAAAATAGGAACGATGCGCAATTAACAGATATGGCAGTCACCACAGCACAGCCGAGTAGAGGAAAATTTGATACGACCGCCGAGGCTGGTTTGGTTGTGCATCAACAGCATTGCCAGGAGGATCCTTCGCCGCCGTCGGCAACACACAAATGATATGCACTAATCGATAGACCGCTGCAATTCCGAGCCGCTAGTCGATACGGGTGCATTCAAATGACTACACCACTCATCAAGTAAGCCACACCACGGCAGAGTCACGTTGAAAGCCTTCAATGATATCTACATACGGCTCCCCGTTGGCGACAAAGATTCGCCCCACCGGCGAACATACTGCATAAAATCGTCATTTTTCAGTCAAATTGCGCCAATCCAAGCCAGCGGCCCATCACCGCCACACCGCTAATCACACACGCCATCCAGTAGCCGTAAAAGTATATGCAACGTACCAATCCTTGGGTTGTTGGCAAACAAGTTGTTTCTATGTTTGTATCCAAAAGTAAATTTTATGAACACGATCAATGCTCGGAGCAGGTGCTTCCAGAAATTCAATGGGCTAGAATGGCGCCATTTCAGTACGAATTCCTACGCAGTAGTAGACCCAAATGCATTGGTTCCTTAAATTGGAATGTTCTGCGGATACGCTGTGATTTTGTCTGTCCTCCAATCTCTTGTCTACTTCAAGTGATTAGTCAAGAAACAGATCGTTTGGCTCATAAACGTTCCAGATCCGGTGTAACAACAGTGCGTCATGGTGCCGCAATTTCACAACTGCCGAAATGCCTCGGCACTTTATGAAAGTGCCACGAAACTGCAAAACCAGTGCGCAAGGCCCGGTGCCCGGCGAATCTTGATGAATCTTGAAGTATGTGTCAAAATGTACCAAATTCCAACGTACAATCGCTGATTTAGATCCAAATATTGAGCGAGTCCCCGAGGGCTATGGTGTCACTGTCATGCTTAGATGTTATTAAACCTGTGACACATTCCACAAGTCCCATCAAGAAAAGTCAAAAAATGGTAATTATGGGCGGATTACCCGGCCATAGCCAACCAAGATCAAAGGTTCGGGAAAAAAGAAGACACACAAGCCAGGCGTGTTGGCTGGTAATCAAACTACTCTTCCGATCACTAGGCTCGCCCCTCTAGGCATAACATCTATGTAGGTGCTTAATCTACTAATCATGCAAAGCCACATCAATCGACCCAAGATTAGGCAATAATATGTACACTCAGCTGCAGAATAGGAATAGGTTGGATATAATCATGACACTAGTCATAACACTAGCTCTTCATTCTAAATATATAAGAAATGTACTTCGGGCCTCTTTCATAATAACGTAGATCTTACTAATCTTATTCTTATATCTCCACTCTAGCTAAGAAATCCTCTAATCATTACTCGTTCTTCCAAGCGACTATCTATCTTTCCCTCTTTGCTACAAATTGACATCGAGCAGTACTCTAAACCCTAACTTCACAACGCATTGCTTAGAGATCGTCATCTTCCTCAGGTTCATCATCTTCATTTTCATAAAAGAAGTAATTTCCATTCTTCTTCTGCTCTGCATCCTTCTGACTACCCCTCTTGTTAATTCTTGGCCTAAAGTTGACCGGATCTCTTCGGAATGTAACCTCTAGAGACTTGAGGAACTGATTCATACCCGTAAGCAAACTCTGTGGAGACGTTGCAGTCGCCTCAATACCAGGTCGGCCAGTGTACACCACAACACGATCAGCGAGGTAGGTTGCCATGATGAAATCGTGCTCCACCACAAATGCAGTCTTTTTGGAATGCATGATAAATCTCTTGATAACCTTTGCACAATTGATACGTTGCTCACTATCCAAATAAGCCGATGGTTCATCCACAAGGTACACATCTGCTGGTTTTCCGAGTGCCAAACAAATGGCAAGACGTTGTAATTCTCCACCAGAGAGGTTTTGAACACCATTGTCCATAAGAGCATCCATATTTAATGGCTTCATGACATCACTGACGAATTGAGGATGAATATAACTCTCCCTAATACGCTTGTGAAGAAGCTGACGCACAGTACCCTGGAACTTGGGCGAGATTTTCTGTGGTTTGTACGACACATTGAGGTCGGGAGCTCCGGCGTTGGCGGCAAGATCCATCTCTCCCTCCTCTTCAAGAGCCACCTGCTCATCTGATTTGAGAAGACCTGCAAGCATTCTCACAAACGTAGTCTTACCCGTACCATTCTCTCCCAACAAGACGAGAATTTCGGAATCCGTAAACATTCCTTCCTCCACATGCAATATAAACTTGGCCGTACCCTTGGTCTGCGTCTTTGTCATGGAAGGGTAGCTGTAATTCCTCATAACATCATTCTTGCCCAACTCACCACCCCCCTCGGCACGTTGACTAATCTTGAAGGTAAGTGAATCATCACGGAAACGCAAGTTCTCCGTGGGGATGAACCCAGCCAAGAAGGCATTGATACCCACCCTCACACTGAACGGCATGGTAACAACACCGTATGCTCCAGGACTTCCATACAAGACGCACACATAATCCGACAAATAATCCAACACTGCCAAATCATGCTCCACCACCATCACATACCTTCGATCCCCCAACTCGGTATGTTCCAACACCTGACGAATCATATGAGCCGCAGTCAACCTCTGCTTGACATCGAGATAGGACGAGGGTTCATCGAACATGTACACATCGGACACCTGCACTGCCACCGCTGCAATGGCAAATCGCTGCAACTCTCCCCCACTCAACACTCCAACATCACGATCCAACACATGAGTCAATTCCGCCTCCTGATGAGCCCAAGTGAAACAATCCCAATTTTCCTTTTCAGACCGATCATCCTTTTGTTTGAGAATATCCCCCACCAGACCCCTCACTGCTCTGGGAATATGATCAACATACTGCGGTTTAATGGTCGCTTTAATATCATCCTCCAAAATCTTGGTAAAGTAATTTTGAAGATCCGATCCACGAAAGTGTACCAAAATCTCCTCCCAGTCGGGGGCACTATCGAATCGTCCCAAATTGGGTTTCATCTTTCCAGCGAGAATTTTGAGTGCGGTCGATTTACCGATACCGTTGGTCCCCACTAGTCCTAGGACCTGTCCTGGTCGAGGCATGGGCAATCGATGCAATTTGAAGGAGTTGGGTCCATATCGATGAGTGGTGTTCCGTTCGAGGTCTTTTGGCAAGTTGATGATGTTGATCGCCTCAAAGGGACACTTCTTGACACAAATGCCGCACCCGATGCAGAGTGGTTCGGATAGGTAGGCGATTTTGGACTTTGGCCCAACTTCGATACAGAGCTTGCCGAGCTTGACTACCGGACATGACTTTTTGCATTCTTGGTGACACTTTTTGGGCTTGCAGCGTTCGGCGGTGACGATGGCGATACGTGTCAGGGCCTGTTCGTCGGCGGCGGCGTCGTTTTTCGCTCTGTGGTTCTTTTTTGGTGGCATCGTTGAATGATTATTGTGGTGCCGTTGACCAATAAATTACGATAGCGGCAGAGTCTGATGTATTGCCGTCGCTTGGCCAACCACTCACTTGAAGGCGTTGTTCTTGAAATGAATTGCAAAGAGAAGTAAAATCGAGAGGTCAAAACAAAAGAGATGACGAGGATGACGACGCAGACAGACAACTGGAGGTTCCTTGGAACTTACGAAACCCTCAGGAACGATTATTGTACTCAACTTCCAAAGAGCTGCCTATTGCATAATTTGAGACAGGAATCTTGATATCAAAAACTTCTTCATAGGTTGAAACTTACAATAACTTTCTTTCATTTGACTTCCTCAGCTTCATTGATCGCCGTTTTGCTCTTGCTTATGTGTTTGTGCACGACAAACTAACTCCAAGACACAAGACACCTCTTGCAATGTTGTTGTTGGCAATAATAATAAATAATATCAGCGGCAGCAAGGCAAATATTCTAAAATAACACAGCAGCTTAAACAACAACACAACAACAGCGACAATGAATCATCTGTTCAAGAAAAAGCCGACAGCACGAGAGGCAGCCAAAACCGCCTCCAAAGAAACCAAAAAAGAAGTCCGGACCAACCAACGCCAAATGGACCGTGACATACGCGATCTCGATCGACAGGAAAAACTACTACTGCAAGAAATCAAACAACGTGCCAAATCACCTGGAGTGAATCCCGCCACTGACAAGGGATTAAAGTCACAAGCGAAGCAATTGGTCACTATACGGAAACAAAAGGAGAAATTGTACGAAACGAAAGCTCAGTTGAATAGTGTGGGGATGCAGGCTTCTGCTATGGCCACTCAGGCTTCGGCAATTACTGCTGTGGGAGCGGTGACGGAAGCACTGGAAATGCAAATAAGGTCATGGATGCCACAAAAATGAACAAGACACTGATGGAATTCCAACGGGAGAATGAAATGGCGAATATGAAGGAGGAAATGATGAATGATGCTCTAGCAGATGCATTTGATGAGAGTGATGTGGAAGAGGAGGCGAATGAGGTGACTAATCAGGTATTGGCCGAGTTGGGTGTCGAGTTGGATAGTAAGATGGTTGGATTGGATGCACCTAATAAGGCACCGCCGAAAAAGGAGGGGGAGCAGGGAGTTGTTTCGGAAGAGGAGGCGGCGCTTATGGATGCGCTGCCGGATTTGAGGGCAAGATTGGATGCTTTATAGTATATATGTGATGTGTTATGTTGTGGGATATTCGTTGGGCAAGAGAGCAACAACTCATCTCGTAGGGGGTGGATGTATGATGTGTAGCTTGATGAAGTGGAGTTGAGAAAAACAAAACATGATTTTCTCTACAACTGACAACAACCACATCGGCATCATCAGCCAACAACAAATCTTATGGATAGACGTATGTAATATCTCTCAGTGTGTATAATAATAGATGGAACAAAATATCAAATGCAATTAATTCTACAAAACCCCTCTCAAACAAAATCCAAAACAACAAACCTCTCCCAGAAAAAAGCAAACATCTATTCTATTCTGCATCACCTGGAATGCCCCTTGCCCTACGAACAGGACGATCAATATGCACCGTCTCAGTCTGAGCATTATACAATGCAAAAAATGGACGGGGCAAATCCTCACAGTACTTTCTCATCTTCAACTTGGCATCTTGCAAACTCTCCGCTAAAAAGTAGACAGGTTGATAGGTGGTGATTGGAAAGTCTTGCGCTGCCGCCACGGCTGGATCCCAAGGCTTGATCACTGGACGCAATGGCATACCATCCTCACCTGTACCATACGGTTCATCTTGACTGCGTTCCTTACAAGAATACTCCAACTCACCAAACGAGGAAAGCAATCCGGCACCATATGCCTTGTGTGTTCCATCCTCACCACGACACAATCCGAATTCAACCGAGTGCCAATAGCATCGTGCTAGTTTCAAGACATCTTCGTCACTTGCTCCGAGGCTGGCTAATCCGATTTCTTGGGAGAAGTCGCAAAAGTCTCTGTCGTACGAACATTGGTACGTGTCCTAGTAGTTCGTGGCTGGAGATGAAGAGAGTGAGTAGAAGGTAATGAATGATAGGGTAACATGCAAGAACACAACAAGAACCACTCCTCTTACCAAATATCCGGCTCAGGAGTATACAACGGCATACTAGGATGACGAATATACTGAGTACAAAAGAAAGTCCGAAACGCCAACCCATTCAAGAAATCACGTGAGGAGATCAATCCTGCCACGGGACGTAGTCGAAAGTTGGTTTGTAGTTGGAGGAAGGAGGAGATTTCACCGATTTGTGGGATTGTGTTGCGGTTGTAGTTGCAGTGTTTCTTTAGTAGATTGACGGATGTCTGTGTGTGTTGAATCATAACAATATAGTAATGAGTGGATGAGTATTACACTTGGCATCCCTTTCTTCTTGCTCTTGCATACAATGACATTCTCTAGAGACTCACCTTGTACTCCTTACAAGCATACTTCTCCCACAATCCATCCATAGTATCCCAAACCAATCCCCACGTCTCCACCTCCTCCACCGTATACTCAGTCCTCGGAATACACTCGTTCAACGTACGATGATTCAATGCCAACTCTGCCAATTTGGCCCTTCTTCCACGATACTCCTCATCATGAAATCCTGGATGATCTGCCTCTAGATCTGTACCTGCATCTAGTGTACGATTGGCGATTAGGTCGAGTTCAGAAATGTGTCGTGGGAACCAGTGTACCTCCTTTTCATCTAGTACTAGTAGTTTGGTGGTGAGTTGTTGGAGTGCTTTGAGTAGGGCGTTGACATTTGGATCTCCGAGGCTTCCAAAAAAGTCGACAAAGAAGTCAAATTTGGAATGGCCATTGTTGCTGATATTGTTGCTGACGGGACGTGATTCGATTCTGGTAATGTTGACATTGTATTTCCAGCTGTGTTTGTGATAGAAGATGTTGTATAGAGATGAGAGAGAGTTGGTGAGCATAGTATTTTTCAGCACTTTTCTTGATTGATTGATTGCACATTGACTACAGAGCAGCACACATTGCAAGAAGATGACTATACTTACTAATACTTGAGAACATCGTGCAACGCTCCAACACGATCGGGCAATTCCATCAACACAGAAGTTCGTGGACCTTCCAGAGGGCTGTTTTTGTTGCTGCTGTTGACAACATGATGATGAGAATTGTCGAGGTGGGCGAATTCTTGTCCAGCCAAGTTTTTGATTACAGCATGACTATTGCTATTGTTGCTGCCATTGCCTCCATTGAAATATTGTTGCTGCAAGTTTTGTGGATCCTGCCAAGAAGTGTCATAGGTGGCATAGTCGGGACTACTAGAAAAGAAGCGACTGCTGTTCGGAGGAGGATGACATGCCAAGAAAGAAGAGCGCTGGATTTGCTGGATGGATCGAGAGGATGCTGCCACACGAGAGAGGATGGAGCGGCGTAGTAGTAGTGGTGCTGTCGTCATGATGCTTATGCTGCTTATTGCTTCTGTTTCTTTGAGGCGGCTCTATCGAATGAGTTCAGCGGCGGTCGAATAGTAATATAATGGCTGCAATGGTGTCATTGCCGAATTCAAAAACTTTTTTGCAGAACAAAAATCATTCGTTTGGATGAAGGGCTAAGCAAAGACACCATCTCAACACGTTACAGTCCAAGGGCTGCTGTATTAATTCCCACCTATAAGTAGCTCCTTCTCTTTCTGCCCGGCAGCTGGCAAACGGACAGAGTTCGCTTCCCAAAGATTCCAGCATGAAAAAATGAGATCTTGCATCTTGCGCGCTACTAACAAAACTGCAGAGCATTCGCATGCATTGAAAAGGAGAGGGTCCATTGGTAGAGACGACGACCAACAATAACAACAACACAACAATAATAGTAGAACAATAAAATATGGGATCCTGTCAAAGCAGCCCAGCAGCGGCGGTGGCAACGTCACCTCCACAATCCTCAAAGGCGGGGGCTTCAAAAAAAAGAACACATCGCTGAGAAAAAACAGAACGGTGTAGGCAATGGCGTGGTGATAAGTCCAGTGGGCACAGAATCCACCGTCGCTTCAGCTGACTCTCCTACCATTAATAAACAGAAAAATTAAAGATACGGCGACTAGCGAGACGACAGACCATCAGCAGCAACGGAGAGATAGTCAGCACAATCGAATTCCTAGTCAAGATGTGTCCATTGGATCCAGTTTCAACAGCAGCAATTCAGATGACGGCGGCTCTTCTCAATCCTCATCCAATAACAATAAAGCGACCAACGGCAACCACCATCATCATCAACTACACTGCATGAAAAGTCCCGCTGCCAGCAATACCAAATCACTCAACAACGGAGAACTCTCCACCTCCCACCGCCGCCGTAAATCACGTCAACTCGACCACTCCGATTCCCGCGTGGGCCTCCACGAAATCATTTCCGGTGATCTCAAGAACCCAAATTTGGTCCGTATAGAGGTCCCACTGGGCAAACCCATTGAAGAAGTGTATGAAGGGGTGCACGATGGACCAGTTTTGGGAAGTGGGATTAGTGGGATTGTACGGCTGGTCAAGCATAAAAAGACGGGGGTGCAGTATGCAGTGAAATGTTTGGATTTGGCATTGATTGATAGTGAGGAGGGGTTGAAGCAGTTGAAGGAGGAGATTTATATCATGTGTCAGTTGGTGAGTCATTGCAGTGCTGAGTGTGCGAGGCTATGATGTATAACATTGTTGCCATGTAGTGCACTTGCTTGAAATACACTTTTTTCTCACCTCTACCATACCATTCTTCAATCAAATCTACATATACAACAACAGGACCATCCAAACATTGTCCGTCTAGAAGAAGTATACGAATCCCACTCCGAAATATACCTAGTCCAAGAAATATGCAAGGGCGGAGAACTATTCGATCGACTCGACGAACAACCAGACTATCACTACACCGAGGCACAATGCGCCAAATTGGTCAAACAGATGTTAAGTTCGGTACGGTACATTCACAATAAGGGCATTATTCATCGGGATTTAAAGTTGGAGAACTTTTTGTTTAGTGATTTGGATGCAAAGAGTGAATTGAAAATGATTGATTTTGGATTGAGTAAGCATTTTCAGTTTGGGGAGGTACATCATGAGGCGGTGGGTACACCTTACACAGTGGCTCCGGAGGTGATACGGGGGAGTTATGATGAGCGGTGTGATGTTTGGGCGGTGGGGGTGATTACGTACCTGTTGTTGTCTGGGGAGCCTCCGTTTGGGGGGTGTGGGGGTCCGGAAACTTTGATGGAGGTTAGGGACAATATATTGACGGGTGAGTTTGCGTTTGAGCCGGAGGATATTTGGGAGACAGTGAGTGGGGAGGCGAAGGAGTTTATTAAGAGTTTGTTGGTGTTGGATCCGATGGATCGGCCTACGGCGCAGCAGTGTTCTAATTTGAAGTGGCTCAAGATGTGGAAGAATAGAGAGAATAATGGGACTGAGCTTCGTCTTAATCCTGCTGTGGTCAAGGCATTGGTTGGATTCAAGGAATATTCTGACATGAGGAAATTGCTTTGTGAAGTACTAAGCTTTACTTTGTTGCCAGAACAAATCGAGGGGTTGAGGAAAGAGTTTGAACTCTATGATGTAGAAGGGACAGGAGAGATTTCTCTCAATACTATGAAGAAAGTGTTGATTGGGAATGCTTCGACTGGTTCCTTGGGTGGGTTGTCGGAAGAAGAAGTTGAGGATATCTTTAATGCACTTCGAGTGCGCAAGGGTGAAGCTACCATTCATTGGTAAGAGTTTGGACTGTTTTCTTCTTTCTTTGATGTGATACTTGATGCTTTTCTGACCAAATCAACACTGACCTCCATCATTTCTCGCTCATTTCTCACTCTGCAGGCATGATTTCATTGCGGCTGGTCTGTCGCAGTGCCAAGTAGACGAGAGAAATCTTCGTTTAGCCTTTGATCGCCTCGATCAAGAGCACAAAGGCTACATAACATTTGATAATGTCATGGATCTATTGGGTGATGAAGCATTTGACACCGAAGACGACATGCTAAATTGCTGGGCGGAATCAATGAAGGATGTAGACTGCAAGACGGCTCTTATCACATACGAGGACTTCGTTCTTCTGATGAAGGGACAAAATCGGGATAAGTCAAGCTTGAGAAAATCTCTAACTTTGGAACCACTGCCACTGGATATGCAGGATCTGCTCTCTCCCGTTCCAGAGATTGAATTTGAAATGGAAGAAGAGGCAAATGAATTTGCCTACGTAAATCCCCCACTGGGTCAAAGCAATTCATTCGACCGAGACGGCATCGAACGCTCACCGTCCATTGAATTAGAAAATGCCCTTCTTGTTGGAAGTCCAAAGAAAGTAAGCTTTCTCCGCCAGGGAAGTAACTCTGCCCCAGCAACACCAAATCATATTGGGCGACGTTTCGATGACATTGAACAAAATTCACCTCCCCTCTTAAATTTGAGTTCCGATGCCATGGATGCAGTAAGATTTGCTCCTGAAACCATGTTCCGAATGCCTGATTTGGATTTGACTCCTCCTCAAACTCCAGTCCGAGGTCCTTCCGATTATGTGACGCCTACAGTTGGAAGACCCACAATTGATCCCATGCTGTTATCGCAATTGGCACCTCCTGAGCTATCTTTGCCAGCGAATTTTGATACTACCCCGGCGGCTCTTGCTAGAAATCGCTCCATATCAATGGATGAGAAGGAAACTCATACGTCAAAGAAGGCAGCCGACATGAGAAAGAATTTGCTATTCAAACGAGATTCACGCCGTGCCATGCCAATTCCTGAACACACGCACAACAAGTCTGACATTGATCGAGCCATTCAGGATGAAACACAGACTCCTCTTGTTGTCAATCGCAAGCTATACAGAGCTCATAGAGAATTCCGCCATGCTATAACTGAGGCTTGTAAGCGATTTGAAGCAGAACAAATCCGTCGTGCCAAAGAAACTCTGCAGGCACGAGAGAATGGAAGTGCGAAGCAAACTGCAGGATTGGTGATGAGACACGGCCAGGCTTTGTCAGAAGCATCGATTAAGAACTTCTTGAAGAAGACGATGGAAGCACAGGATAAGCTGCTTGACCAGTCCAACCGCCGTGGTGGAAGAGGTAGACGTAGCAGAAAGAAGACAATGTCAGATATGAGTGGTATGTTCGCCTCTCCTGTACCATCAGATGATGCAAGCTTGACGGCGAGCGTCACTAGGAATACCGTGGCCGAGCTTCCTACGGTTGAGGAACCCAAGAACTTGGCTCCTGTGAAGGAAAATGAAAACTTGCTTCGTAATCCTACCAAACCTGGTGAATTCCGCAAGACCAATTATGATCCTTTCCAGAGACGCACTCTTGAGAATTTCACTCGCAAATCATCCATTGGGAGTGCTGGTGAAGTGGGCGTGGGAACGCCTCCTCCATTGGTCTCAACTCAGACTCAGTAAGAAATGAATGGCAAGAAGAGTGCAAGAATTGTTTGTGTAGTAGAGTTGAATTTTTGAATAGAATCATCCTGAACAGTAAAATATGATGTGTATTGCATTGCCTTCTGATCAAAAAGTCTCTCTAGATAAATAGTTGTGGTGTGTTTCTGCATGCCTGCTTCAATCCTGTGTGTATTTCTCGTGCCTGCTTGAATTCTGTTTTCTTGGGGGATCGCCTTCCACAGTGGATTGACTTGTTCTTGTCCTATACAGTTCATCCTTCTCCTTCTTCTTTTCTACTTCGAGCGCTAATGCCCTTAAACTATTGGCAAATGCTTCTTCGTCCTCTTCCAAAGTCTTTTGCATCGACTTGCGCTTGGTCCTCGTATGAGGTTGAGCTTCTACCGAAGATTCTGACGTCTCTCTCAATAGTTCATCTGCTTCAACCTCATTGATTAGAGACTGATAGAAACTACTTGCACTACTTTCACTTTTACAAGATGCCCTTCTGCTTGAAAATGATGCCTTCATATTGGTTTCATGACATCTTTCCATTTCATCCCAATTTGTCGCTTGCCAGCTCATCCGACTAGCACTAGCGTCTATCCGTTTTGGCACTGCCGACGACATTTCTGTGGTATTGGCCGTGTCCGTGACGAGTTGCGATAGGCTGTCGACTGATACCTTCTTCATTTGGCTGCTATCAATGCCTGCGTCTCCTTTGTGAGGTGTCTTGTTCCCGCTTGATGATGAACGGTGGTCACGCTCATATAAATTCGAAGACTTCATTGCAATCATCATCACATGTTACATATGATAGCCAGTGCCGGTGAGGGGTGAGGCTACTAGATCACAATCCATCCCTGATCGTAAAGGAGCCAATCCCGACGAGACAAAGACCCACCTTCTACCTACCGCGCTACACTAATCTCTATCGGATGGTAGTGAAAGAGGAGGTCATTCTATATTTTGTCGCAGCTGGTATCTCTGTGCAATGTTCTGCTCCATCCTCGCTCTGAGCATTTTTGAAATCATGGGTTCCCTTGACGGACGCAAGCTTTTTGTAATAACCTTTGTTAACCCTAAATAGCGTGACTATCAAGGTACTCCTACTTGCGTGCAGCTTTGAGAGCCGCTTCAACATCCGATCCTGAGACTCGACTTGATTGAGAACCCCACCACAAAAATCCAACAGAACAACTTCTTGGCAACCGAACATTCCGTATGATCGTTCATAGCCGCTGCACAGATGATAATAACAACATAAAATTTGCCCATCTCAATTGAGCACATACTGCACTGAAGAAGGAGCCGGTCATAACAAAGCATGCCGTACCGATCTGCAATCCTCGCCGCCATTGAATCTCTAAAGGATCACGAAACTGGCTCACCCATCTCATCCATCAGACGACACATCTTGGATGACACAGACGACAACAATAGCGACGATCCATCATGGAACGAAGTCCACTTTCAAAAGACTCTCAAAACGCTAGTCGAAAAAGGAGATCTGCTCCAAATCAACGGAATCAATTACAAATTCTCGAATCAATATTTACAAAGACGCGTCGAGGCCCTCCGAGCTCGAGCCGAATCCATCGAGGAACAAACTCACAAGACAGCCGTGGAGCATCATCATGCTCGCGAGATTCCATCAAAGGAGGCCCCCAAGAAGAAGACGGTGCATGCCAAGATGAAGATTAACGAGGGCAAAATTATTACAGTGGTGAATCCGGAAGTAAAGCATGAGGATGACATGGATACGACTCCGACGGATGAGATTGACGTGGAGGGGGTAGGGACGAGAGCAGCGGTGGGAAAGAATAAGAAGCATGTCAAGATTATACCGAGAAAAGTTGTTGGTACAACGAAGAATATTAGGTAGGTGTGTGCTCTTGTTGGCTGCTGGTACATTGTTTGTGTGGACAAATAATTATCAGACTAACCTCTCAGCCTGCGTCGTTGTATTTCTTAGAATGAAGGAGTCTTCAATGTCGGTATCATGACCATGACAAATTAGGATTATAGGATGTAAGGCCTTCGATATTCGCAATGGTGTGTCCTCGTCCTCGAGTGGAGACTGCGCCATGATAATATGAAGCTTGCATAACATACGCTACAAACTAACAATACTAGAACTAGTCAATACTGATTCTTTTCCAATTCTACTCAAAGCATGAGTGTCATCTTCTTCGGCTCCTTTCCGATGACATCGTTAGAGCATTTCCATGATTCTTGCGCTTTCCGAAGAGATATAAAAAGAGAGGGCGACCAGGCAACAAATTACAATGAAGAGCAAAGGACATCATGATCATCCTTCTTCACGATGTTGTCTTTGTCAAAGTATCATGAATATGAAAAGACACAAGCAAAAGCGGTGGCTACATACTGACGTCATCGTGGATCATTGAGAACTACTTATTACACCTTTATTACAATTACATGATACTACGCGGAGGAAGCCCCTAACGTCCTCTTTGCACCAATGGACGAGGACAAAGAAGAAGAGAATCTTGACGTCTATACAAATGGTGATGGTATGATCTCTTATCAAAGTCATTCTTGCAAAGCTTCATCTGTATCCCCCTCACACCTCACTCTCAAGGTCGGATGCAGCTGCTGCTGCTTTCGACTCTTGTGTGTTCTCATCTGCCTCAAAAGGCATTGCAATCTGATCGACCTGTTCCTGTTCCATCTGTTGCACTTGTACATTTGTGCTACCCTCACATTCAACGCCAGCACTTTCAGAGTCAGATGTAGTTGCTGCTGCTGCTGCTGCCGCTGCTTGTGACTCTTGTATCTTCTCCACCATCTCTCGTAGCATCTTAAGCTCCTCCTGTTGATCATTGATTTGTTTCTGTTGATTATCAATCTGTTCCTGTTGACCAGTAATCTGTTCCTGTTGATTATCAATCTGTTCCTACATACCTGTTGATATTCAATCTGCGCTCTTTGGAGTTCAAATTCCTCTTTCATTTCGGATACTTCTGTATCTAAACTAGAATCTTCAGATTCAGCCACATACATGTGCTGTCCATTTCTTATTGCTTGCTTCCAACGCAGCAAAGATGTATTCGTCTATCTCCATGATGAATAGAACGATGACTGAATTAACGATGATATCTGTGTTGCTCGTCGCGATTGCCTTGTTGTATACAATACTGACCTAAGGGCAACGAGACAGAGAAATGTGTTATCAATCAGATGCATGAGCGATGAGGATGAAAAACAGAAGTCATATGGTAGCGGTAGCAGCAACTTACATAGAAGGCGAATAGCGTAATCGAAAACAAGCCCATCCCAGCAATGAAATATCGAATCCTTGCGCCGAGGTCGACAGTGTCCTCTTGCAACTTGGCTTCCGACGCCATGACAAAAAATGCGAGAATTCCAATCTGTATGCCAAGTGTGGCAAAAGCTGTCATCCAACCAAAGAAGTATATCTCTAGAGATAGATGTTGATCAACGTCCCGGCACAGCTCTCTTGTCGCAAGCGACTTCGGTCTTGACATGTGCAGATTCATTTGCGTAGGCTTTCAAGCTCTGTAGCATTGTACTAAACCGAAAATAGTTTTATTACTCATCATTACTTTACATGTTACCCCTCCCCTTATTATTCCGCAGTGTGCGCTCCAACGTTGAAGCCATTTCACAAATTAATACTACGACAATCATAATTATCTCTACACGTTGTCCCACTAGTGCTATCTCTGATCCACTCTCCACTTTCATCCATCACGCCTTACGGCAAGGAGCGAATATCCCTCACAAAGTCAACAGCACCCTTCACACCCGCATTCTTTGCCAACATCAACGGTATCATCGGCGAATACACATGTGTAACAGCAATCAACTCAGTCTTGTCAGGTTCATTGGGCACTTGACGTAGTATGTTCACTCCCAGTATGATTTCATTTCGTACATTGTTGGAATCGTCAGAGTTCCATTGACCTCCGGTGACGGCACGACTTACGACAATGTATCCATCGGTGGGTTGGTTGGGGTCGCTGTTGTTGGAGGAGAGTGTTTGTAGGTCTTGTTGACTTAGTTTGCGTGCGTGCATGCAGGCTGAGATAATGTTGTGAATGTGAAGAATCAAGTGGGTGGTGAGTATGAGTGTGTTCATTAATGTAATATATATTCAAGCACACAACAACAACAAGATGATACTCACTAACAAACTCAAGATTGCTATTGATCATAGGAGGCCGCGTCAAATTCCTCACAATCTTACTCTCACCAACATTGCCAAACTTTCCCTCCTCTTCAGTGGTATCCACACCACTTTGAAACACCTCAACATCATCCCTCCCCAAACTCATCTTGTTATACGCCTTTACCTTGGTCGAGTCCATGAGCAACTCGGCCAAGTACTTGGGTGACTTGTGAATAATGGAAGTCGTCTTGATAATTGGTAATTCCGCTCCGTAGAGTTCACCCTTGTCTCCGATGAATTTGCCGGACCAGACTAACACTTCTTGAGATGAGTCTAATGCCTCATACCATGATGATGACTTGGCATCGCCATCATTATCATTGCTACTGCTACTACTACCGTGCTCTTTGATGAACTTGTCCGTCTTTTTGTCACCACTCCAATTGACATACTCTGCACTCATCGCTGTAGTACCCATGAGTACACCTGTGGAGACTAACCCATCATATGTTTCGGGATGGAAGAATTCGTTACCTGTGAAGGATTCCCATGTTGATTTGGGGATGAGGGGTAGTGTGGCTGATTGGAGTTGATGTGGTGTTGGTTTGGCTCCTGTGGTTGTGGTGGAAGTTGGGTCTTTGGGTGGAGCAATGGTGATTTCCAGGGATTCAATGTACGAGGTTGATGAGGATGAAGTAGAGGTGCTACTGCTACTACTTGTTGAAGAGTAGGACGAAGTGCCCTTGAAGGGAGCCTCCCATGCCTTGGGTAGAATGATTGGAAAGAGGGGCGTTTCAATGATGAATGTCGTCTCTTCTGTGGCGGTGCTGTGTGTACTTGATGTCGTGGCAGATGACGACGACACTGCTGCTGCCGAAGAAGAAGAAGAGGATGACAATGTAGAAGTCATGGTAGAAGCATCCCCACCACGAACAGCAGCAGTCACTACAGCAGCCCTGTTGACATGTGATGCACGCTCACTCTCAACAGCATACCCCTGTGCCTGCACTTTCGACAGCCTCCGACTCTTAAGATGACGATTAATCATCCCACCAACACGAAGCACACTCATATTATTGACAGCTGCTCCATCTCCATGTCGATCAAAGAGGTTGTGCATCATTATCATTTCATCATTGTCATTCATCCTCATGTCACCATGATGATGACTAGCACTGTTGTGGTTGTGAGAGTCATTGATGAATGTGGAAACAGTCGAATGAATGACAGTAACGACGTATTCCCCTCATGGTATTTCGTACATTTGACCAGAGGCCTCGTTGTTGCTTGTTCTTCATGCTGTTGGCAGAAGACAACGAAGAGGGGTGCATGGCCATGGTGGCAGCAGTGGAGGAGGAAGCCGCAAACGAAGAAGAGGGAAGGACGACAAGATCTTCCAATGTGCCGCCTCGGGGTACTGGACCATATGGTCGTGCCGACTGCTGTAGTGCAGCAGCCCTCCTTTGATTGGCAGCACCGTTATTATTATCATTCGAGACGCCTCTACTACTACCACCACGGCCAACTCTAAAAAAGTGAAAGCCGAATCGAATCAGCCTCCTCTGCTGCTCTTGCTGCCTCTGCTTCTTAGCTCCACTGCTACTAGACATGACATTCCAAAGACCAGAAGGATCCTCATCATCAATCGTCAATGTTATGCTATTCGGATGCATTTGGTTTCCCTCCATTATTTGGAGGATTACTGGATGGAGCACCATTGCTGCCACGACGATGTTGTTGTTGTTGACGACGCCGCTGAGATTGAAGATGGTTGTGACGCTGTTGATGTGAAATGGCGCCAATTAGATTTGGGAGTGTTAGTGCTTCAGTAATGGTGGTGGTGGTGGAGAGGAGTCCGATTAGGATGAGTAGAGTTGTGGTGGTGGATGATAATGGTGATGGGTGGTGCATCATGATGGGCACTTATTTTGGATATGGATGAGTGGAAGGTTGATGATGGCTAAGATACTATTTTTTATGTTAGTGGAAGCCCCGTCGTCGCTGCTGCTGCTCTAGAGCTATACGAGAGGCCACTGTAATGATAGTATTATTCGTCTCTGCAGTGTAGTAATCAGCCTCGCCGAACCAATGATTGTTCAACGATAAGTTGTGTAGGCTTGCTTTATGATTCAAATTCATGTTGCATGCATGCGAAGTGCAACAACAAAAACAGTTCGTCATCTTCTTGACGTTGTATCTTGCTTTCCGTTTAGCCAAGTGCGTTTTGAACGAATTCCGACGTAGAACGGAAAATATGATTGTCCTTGGGGAAAATTGGGCGGGCAGCTGGTTTGATCGCTTGGGCGATTGGATTGAGATGACTGTCTTTGAGTGAGATCTTAGCGTTCGTTTGTAGTAAAACAAATACTCCAAGACTGATCACTCTCTCTCTTCCTCTCTCTTCCTATCTACCCCTCCTTTGCAAGTTGCAAGCATGACGTGTGAGGTGCAGAAGGCAGCACGAGGCAAAGATCAAACGCAAACTATTGAAGTATGTACCAGGTAGTCGGCATACCTGCAGGAGAGAATTACACAACCCGATAGGAAGAGAAAGATTTCATCTGCAGATTCAGATGAACAGCTGGCTAGTGAAATCACTGGAAGCAACAAGGGCAAGTTATGCTCTCCGCTGATCGATGTGCAACGAGTGCTGTCAACAAAGAGTATGTATGGAATGGAGCACAGAAGAAACTATGCCGTAGAGTAAGGACGAATGTACAAATCAAGTTGTCAAAGAAGGAAGGTTCCCAGAGGCATGGAGCAAAGAGAAAACTGAGCAGCAGCAAAAGATGTGTGCTTCATTTGTCTATAAAGGGAGTGTGCTGGGAGTAGGGGCGACAAAGGTCAAACCGATGCAGCAGAGAAGGATGTACTAATCAAGTCGTCCAAGGTGGAGAGTGTAGGAGGCATGGGAACGATGTGACGTGTAGCAGTGATGAAAATTTGAGGTGGCCGCCACGCCTGTCAGCAACTGCAGAAAAGAGGACAGAGGCCACTGCCCCTACTGCGATGCTAACAAGATGGACAACAAAACCTCGTAATCGCAACCTCGCAAGAACTCCACTGCCAATAAGTCTGATGGAATAGCTGCAGCGTCAAACTGGAACTGGAAACTCTGATAAGAGGAATACGCAACTGCATGTGCATCCAAATCAAAAGCCACCTTCTTTTCATCTTTTTGCAGGCATTATCCACCTGCTTCTTATTTGTATGGAAACCAGAACAAGTCACACCAACAACACGCACAGAAGAGAACAACAAGTTGCCTTGATATGATGGATTAGCGGCGGGGGAGGAGGGTTCATTGTTGTATGTATTGTGATGGTTGTGTGATGGTGGGTCGCTACTACAACAACAACATTCTCATGGTGAAAAGATTTCGATTTGTGGTTTTTACT
>JAHBBA010001129.1:0-16476 GCA_018806925.1 Skeletonema costatum | reverse complement strand
TCTGAGTTGAGTGCACGCTCATAAATATCCCAGTCGGACTACCTTTACCATTTCCCATCCACTAATCTCCACGGTCCTCAATATGAGAAAAAGGATCAATCAAACCAAGGCTTTTTTTAGATGTTAGAGCGGGCCACGATTAGATCAGAATAAAAGACAAAGGTCTTCGAGGAAATCACACCACCGCAATTGAAATACTGGAAGTACAGCACATTGTGGAACAATGCGTAAATCGTCGTCTACTATCCCACAACAAACAAGGCAAACAGATTCAGCCACGAATTCGGGAAAATATGCCTCATCAGCGGAAGCGGGAATCAGTTTACAATGTTCACTGACAGGCACTAGCAGGTAAGAGAATGAGAACAATCTACGTGCCAGAACGTGACGAAATAGGCGGAATGGCATAGAGGAAGATAAGAATAACGGTTACGATGAACGTAGTTTGGGACAGGTATGGAGTCCAGAAGATGAGAGCATGTGCGAAGCTTGCAGGATGTAAAGCGAATCGCGGAGAGAGAGAAGAAGAACAAGCAGTAAAGCGTTGAAAGAGTGAGCTACGCAGCAGAGCGCAAAACGCACGAAGCGAACGATTCTATTTCAAGCGGGATAATAGCATCACAGCGCAGTGACGAATATAGTAAGCAAGATGTACTATTGTGTCTCGAATGTGGATTTAGATAGTAAATTACATGCGTGAAGTTTGTACAAGTGTGACACATATCAAGAGCAGCGATAGCAGGGCTCATATTCCTAGAGATCCGGATTTATAGACAAGCGCAACACACTTGAAGAGGAAAGGGAATATTGGTGCTCGAACAAGCGAAGCTTATGATCAAGCTTCCTCATGCATCTTGAGAGGCAAATTTGGCAGATTGCAGTATATACATTTGCACAAATTGGATTTCTCCAGAGCCATGACAACATCTCACAATACAGTACGGTCGAAAAATTCGTCATAATATAAGTACACACAACGTTCCTCATGAGTTGTGTTATTTGATTTTTTTACCCTTTGTGTTTGTTTATTTTATCGTAGACCGGACAAGCCAATGGCAGATGCGACCTAACGACATAAAACGACGTAAACTGTGACTAGCTTTGCGTGTCGCCTACTGCTAGTTATGTCACTAGCGTCCAAGTGACAAGCAATCATCATAGAAAGAACAAAATTTGGTCGTTCTAGTCGTAATACCATCACAGTGGAGGATTTTTATCTCGTCATAGCAGAGGTCAAATAAATATGTCATGGTCCAATTGTTTCACAGGCACAGAAATGGGTGGGATTGTCCTGCGACGTGGCACTTTTGGATCCGTAGGGGTACATACCACAGGATACTTTTTAGGAGTGACGGAATATTTTTGAGACGAGGTCGTCCGAGCCAATAGACATCATAAGTGATTACAGCACCAGTAACCCTTCTTATTACACACAGCATTCAGCCTACTGGAAGAGATCCCATCTAGCAAACGACACCACGCAAACAGACTGTGAATTCGTGAAGAAGGCAGCGATCTCAATTTATGTACCACCGACGGGATACTATCACAGCAACTCAATAAACAGCACAATTACGTCCCACTCTAACTGAACCCCCCCATCATACTAACACAAGTGGGCGGAACGCCACATTACCGCACTCACCATCCGAACCCTCATCCTCTCTAGCTATCATCCCACGATGGAAACAGTAACTATCCGGACACAAAGGCTCCATCTTATACACTCTCGCCTAACTGAAGCCCCCACGCCGGTGAGAGACTGCTAATGCCAGCGTGCAGAGACACACCTACAGAGCCGCAAAGCTTCCCCAGCCTTGTCTCTTATGGCATGCCTCAGGAAACTGTCACCCAACTTCAATATTTTGTGGCAGGACACAAGAATGCTATTTTGGATTGCAAACTTTTACGGAATAGATGGAGGAAAAGGATGATTCCGGCCAGTGGCAAGATTACCAATTTGTGGTGTGTATGATGTCTCTTGCACACTCGGGGAGCGACTCAAGAGATTTATAGGACCTGAAGGGGATTCGTGAAATGCCTTGGGTTGTAGCGAAGGAATTGACAATCACACCGTGGTCTTTTGCTGTTAGTGGACACGAGTGAGGAATGCGTGAACTTGCCGACATGTGGGATACGCGGGTAATTCGCCTCCGAGGTGGGATTGTTATGGATCGGATCAACGTATTCAAGAGTTACTGACTGTAGGCGTATAGTCATGATGGGCTTGACAGTGTCTTAGCATGGTCTGGGGAGATTGATAAACTGCAATGTCATGGCAATGGGAATGTCTAGGGGCAGATGAAAATGTGACAATGACATATCGAGAGGGCGGCAAGGTAGGAACGCTTACTAAATTGTAATAAACTGAGTTGATGTGGGTACAAAGAATTGCTTCGATGAAGTGCGGCGAAAACCTGTAGTCAAAATCTTTTCATGCTGCTTTTTTCTCTTCATCCTCTTCTTCCTTGTGAAAAAAAGACCACTATACATGTCCTATCATTACAATTACCAATAGGGTGAACCTCCACATCACTCAGTAATTCAAGTGGACAGAGGCTACACTCAAAACCGTTGGGATAGTGCCGGTACCATTTCGTTTGACATCCGCGGCAAGAAACACGACACACACGCTGACGACCAATGATACCATTTGTAGGAGAGCGGTACAACACGAACCGTCCGGTGAAAAGAGGGCCTGGTTAAAATTGGTTACAATGGGGGTCCGCTGGATGGCAGTACACTGCGGCGATCACGGGGCGTGGGATATTGCCAGAGGGATCGAAGAATACGTTTCATGCAGTCCTGATGGGATAGAATATAAGTGCCGGAAGAGCAGGTATAGTATTAGTGTCCTCGCCGGGCGATCATCGCTAGGGCATAGCGTTAATCGCTGGTGTGGTGTTTTTCATCATTCGAAAGAGACAATGCTGTAATTCGTGCTAGACTGCAGACGTTCAGGAACAATGATCGATTTTGTAGTGTGTCGGAGAAGCGGTGTTTCCTAGGCGTGCCAGAGCGTCCAGGTTAACTAACAACAAAAGGTAGCTCATCGACAATGTGAGCAGTGAAGTGTCAATAAGTACACTGCGCTTGCTCTCGATCCGCGGCCATGTAGAGTTGCGCACTTCCACTTCTTTGATACTTGGCCTAACATATTTCACCTCGCATTGGCACACGAATCTGTCAATAGTCATACAATCATGAACTCTTCCTACATATTGGTTCGTCCGAGATCGCCGTGCCTATGAGGATCCTTCTTGAGTTCGGGTGATGCCACACAGCCCTCCTGTTGAGACGAAATATTACGTGTGATCCCACGTCTCCCCTCTAGAACCCTGAGTGACGTATAGCGGAGCGGCCTCTTCCGCTTCATTCTGCACTGTCGCGATAGGATGTCCTCTTCCTATGAATATGTAACCTTTTCCCGGCAGAAACCTTAGGGCAAAAACTTTTCCCACCACCACCATCGACTAACCACCACACACCGTCCATCCTCACAACGGGCACGTTGTAATAGATGTGTGCTATCTCTTGATAGTCCTGGTGTGTATGTGTGACACTGATATCTTCGTGCCTCTTCCGCGATTAGATGAATAGGCTGGTCCTCCATTTATATCTCCTCTATCCAGCCACCGGCGCCGACCAATAATTGCCTCTACCACCCTGCGGTATGCCAGTAACAATTGTCCGACGAGGAGAAAGCACATAGGAAACTCGTTCGACTTTCATGTCAAACTATTATCCAGTCAAGTGTTGTGCAATGGTGCGTCAATCTAACCTGGAATTTTGCATCGGTTGCGATGCTGATCACAACCATGGATGGGGATGATCATAATCATCGTGTCCTCTAATTACGCGTTCCGGCTACTGCTGAAAATGCTAATCGGGGGGGGGAGTTTTAGCTCAAGCATCCATGGAGCATCGGCGAATACGCCGATGGCACATGTGGCTATGAAGCGGTCCAGTCCTTCGACAAATCCTTCCCCAATAGTGTCGTCTCATACAGTGGTCACTATCGCTGACTGGTATTTTATCGTGGCAAACACAGTGCAAGTTTGCCACGCAAATCATCGTCTACTTAACGCGAGGACGTGACTACACGAAGATGTACCTTATCCCACAAGCTTCCAGAACCACCATAAATTATAACAGTGTTACGGGCGTTGACACTCACCCCCCCTTTATCCTACTGCCTTGCATGCCGCAATTCTTGCTGGTACGTCACATATTCTCTATGGACGTGATGTGGTGGTTTGGTCCCCAACTTAACCGGTGCGTGTGGCGTCGGCATATTGGTTGGATATTGAGCAGTATGCAAATGGATTGAATTAGTTGATTTGGGCGCGTTCTTCCAGTGTCCTGATGGATGAGTTTTTCTGTTGACATTGGCCGTACTTGTTACGGTTTGGAGCATTGTTGTGTTGTTCGTTGTTCGAAAGATCCAACGTGAGACGATAGATACTCGTTCCCCAGCAAATCTACTAATCGAGACAATAGGACCGAGGGACGGAGAATTATACTTGGTTCCATCAGATAAACACAAGTCCACCGTTTTCAGGAGAAGAATTGGATATACCCCGTCTTGCGTTCTTAGATTTGAATGATGTACTCCACAGCATCAACAACGGTATCATGTGTGTAGTTTCCACTACGGTTTGATTCGTTTATTTCCGTGTGCAAGACGTTGATAGCCTTGTTTCTGTGTTGTACCTAGTAAGCATCCTCACATTGTCGGCGTCATCAGCATACATCAGTACGTGTCAATCTCATCACCGAATGCGCTGGTTGTCAACGAATTCTGCGTCACACAATCTTGACCCCTCCAGACCGATTGCAGTAATCCCCCACAACAAATTCATGCCATACTGACGATCACTGAGTCGATCTAGAATAGTCCTTTCCAAGCACCATTTGTTCATGCAATGCATCACATTTTTTCTTTCATAACCGGGTATGGAATCGAGATGCAAGGACTTGGTCAAGTAAAATTGGTGTTGGTAGTGAGAGTGTAGACTAGAGGCTTGATCGTCAATGGTGATTCGAGGCCTGATGATTGTTGTTGTTGTTAGCTTGTTCGCTTCTTGTGGCAATGATAAAGAATCCCTCTCTTCGACAAACAATTGTTTCAAGATTGGTCGTCTTTCCTGAGCACTGTGGACCAACAGTGATATAATTGCCCCCTTGTTATTAGTTTACATTGGCATGAGGATTTTCTTCCTCATCCTTATCGTGATTTCGATTATTTATATTGTGATGCTCCATCTTTGTCCTCTTTGGTGGAGAGCAGGTGATATTATCTTTGTCGCTGTTGTTGTTGTTATTGTTGATACCGTCTGCTTGGAAAGAAGCTTCCATGTCATTTTGAGCATCAGCAACGATCGTGATGTTATTTTTTGGACAGCAGGTGCGTGGTGATAAGTGAAACTTTCAATTGAAATGGCCAAATATTTGTGTGGCCAGTAGAATAGGGCAACAGCAAGAATACAAGGACGGTATGCAGCAGCATCTACTATTTGGATGCTACCAAGAAGAGAATCGACGACTGCACCCCACCGAGTTCGATAGAAGTCATTAAAACGGAAAACGGCCATATACATTGTGCGTGCGATAATCACCTCGTACCTCGTGCGTGCCTCGTGACAGTGCTTCGGTCGGATTTACATCGAGGGCTCATTTTTATCAAGACTGCGGAGACCGAAGACCGAGGGCAAGGTATGATATGAGGAAACGAACAACATTGAGTATAAGCGCCATCGTAATAGCCCCATTATTAATCAGTGCAGCTTCTATCAAGAAGAAATACTATCTAAAATATCAACTCATTGATACACAAAACGACGGACGAAAAATATGAGCAATGAACAAGAAAGAACAATGACGTTATGGAGGTATCGATCATTCGCCAGTTTCTGATGGATGCGCAAACGCAAGGTAAATAATAATGTTATTGTTCCTTGCTTTTCTTGATGCAAAGCAAATAACATTCAACATCGATGTATCAATAAAGTATTCTCTCATCATAAATCCCCACTATACTGTCTCATTCTCCTTTTCTGTGCTCCAAAACGAACAACATCCACAACAGACAGTTTTCCATGCCACTAAGCAGCAGCACACTCACCACCCTCAAAGAAAAATCAACTCCGATCCAAACTCGGACGAATCAAACCTACGCAACAGCGATTATTCCATCTAGGGAGGGAGCTCAAATCGTCCAATCGATCATTGGAGGCATTGGGGATTGGAAGGTTTCATGTATTCACGATTCATTTGCATGGCGGGCTTTGAAACGGAGTGTTTTTGAGTTGTTGGAATCGGAGGATGAGGATGAACTATTACACAATACTGCTAGTTGTGCAGCTGCTGCTGCTGCTGAAGCAGTACAATGGTCAAGTAGAAATCGAACAACAACAACAACAACAACAACAAACGGGAGTAATCGTCGAAAACACAATCCGAAAAATGACAACTAACGAAGTCGTCGACCTACTAGATAGTGACAGTGATGATGATGATGATGATGTTGTGGAAATCATCGAACCTACTTCTTCTGGTGGTAAGCAAACGACGCAAGAGGAGCTAATTTCATTCATATAAAATACACATAATGAGGAACAATCGGCACTATCTTTGCAGCTGCTAGCTAAAACAGACAATTCCAGTGCTGGCGAGATTTGATCCAATTCATACACAATGGTTGAGTAATAATATTATTGTAGAGGATGATACCAATACCAATCTATACCCTATACATGCTTTGCTGAATGATACAATATATTCTGTTTTAAAGTGGTGATACAGTATTTTATATTAATCATGACAGGATCTTCATGTGATGATGATTGGTATAGGAACACCACTCTCTTTTTCATTCTATTTGTACAGTAATGGTTACACAAGCACAAAAATCCCCAACCCCACCACCCCTTCATCCTTTTAATTCATTACAACCTCCTCCTCCCTCAACTATATTTGATTCACTACCTCCTCACTCGCTCATATATTTCTCTCTCAACCCACACTCCCCTCCTCTTCCTCGCCAACTTCATCCAACGTTCCCAACAACACACTCATATCCCCATCACCCACAAAACTGCCACCAGCCACACTCCCCTCCGACGACTATGTCCACCACCCGCAGCACCACCCTTGTGTAAAACATACCTCCCATACTACAACGCAACTACCCAATACTACCGCACACTCATATCACTACCTCATACCCACTCAAGGATGAATGTGCCACACTCGGCATAGACAGTGTAGACGACATGTTCCCACATTTAATGACCAAATCTTGAAACGCGTGACAATCATCCAATGTCTCCTCGCTCAAGACGTTCATTTACGGGGGTTAATCCTCCGGCGTTATTGGATTTTACCATCAATAGAACCAGGTGCGGCAAGTGGTCCACAGCGGATTTCATGGGGGAGGGGTGGATCTAAATCAATAAAACCTAGTCGATCGAGTCGTAGGTCTGGATCGAATTTACCGCATCGATGTGAGGAGGAAGCATAAGATGCTGCTAGGCTGATGATGTAATGTTGTTGCTGCTATTGTTGTTGTTGGGTACATCTTTTCCAAGATTCGTATTCATAACGATATCTGACGAAGACATGAGGCCGATACTCCCACTACGAGGAATCGAATGTCCATGTGATGGGGGAAGATGATCTTGATGAATTGACACTGCGGCTAGCACTACGTCGTCGTGTGTGTGCTGCAGGTGATAGTTAGTTTTTCTGCCAGTTTGCTATCCGAGTGTACCTTGGGAGTAGCCGGCTGGACTGGTACGATTGGCTAGGGCGTGTAGGTGGACCTGGTGTCGCTTGGAGATCCTCATCATCTTCACCGAGGTCCTTGTCTGCAATGGCAATGTCACTTGCGTCATCTGACGAGGAGGATCCGTCAGATGCAGACGAGTCTGGTGTGATGAGATAAATTGTTGTTGTTTTTGGGTTCCGATTCCTCTGCTGCTGCTGATGTACGAGCTTCGATGTCGGTTGTCACGTCGATCGCTACGACGGCGTCGCCACTTTCTGCATTGCTCTTGTTGCCCTCCATGGTTGCAGCTGTTGTTTCTCAGTACTATGCACAAAGGCTTCTTTTTTTTATGTGTAGCAGAAATCGATTTATGGTGCATCATATGGCGTGACCGTGCACTTCTCGTTCATTGCCAAGAACATGAAAAATGCAAGAATCTTTTTGGCGCGTAGGCTTTGTTTGGCGCGTGGGTGTCTTTTCTTATTCGACGGTAATCTGAACAATCGGCGGCCTACATACCACCTACCATACATAGATAAGATAGATATAGGTATAGATAGATTATTTTAGTAGCTACTCTCTAGACCCGAGGATCAGTAGAGAAAGGAGAACTTAAACCAGGAGGGGCCCGGGCTGTGCCCGAGGACGCCTGTGGGGCCTGCTGGGTACGGGTTGGCCGCCGGAGGTGGATGGCGAACGCTTTGGTGCAGGCGAGGCCGAACTGTTGGAGGAAGTGGATTCTTGGGGTGGGCGCAGTGTAGGAGTGGCCGTAGAATTTCTGATGGGCGGGTCTGGAGGAAGACCACGATGCGTTTGCAAGAGGAAGAATGCCATGCGGAGCGGAGCTCTGGAGGTGGATGGCGAACGCTTAATACAGCCTAAAATACGTCATAGGTGACCTGATGAGGCCCACTTTGGGTCAGCCGTATGCGCTACTCTAGCACCATATCGTATCTCACGCTGTAAATATGGCAAAATGTACTTCTTCTAGTGACCCATTCAAGTTGGCCATGATAGTATAGAAGCTTCTTTTTCACAGCTCGAGCGCTTTATGGTCGTATCGGCGTCGCTACAATGCCGTAGGTGACCTGATGAGGCCCACTTTGGGACGGCCGTATGTGCTGGAAGGAGATGCAAAGATGGCATTAACTATCCAAGTAAATTGTGAGATCTCATCCATTGTTGGTAAACACTAATACTCAAGTTGCAGTTTACTTACTATCGTTATATCGTGCATACTAACCTAAGTCAAACATCAAACATCAATTGACGTCCTGGGACGACGACTGTGACTGGGCTTTCCACATTAGGACCTGGAGCGTATATATCCACCCATACCAGCTTTCCTCAACGCCTCAAATACTTCCTGATAATTTTGGATTACATCCTCATGATGTGAAATATTCCTTGTGTTCCTCATTGGGTGCATCATGTCTTTCAGAAGTTTGGCGTCCTCAGAAGTCCAATTGTTGGCAACATAGGTACTCAACATTCTGGTCCATGCATTGAAAGAAGTACTCCACACACTGTCTTCATCCGTATATTCAAAATCTGTCAGGTCTTCGTATGTGACCTGAAAAGGAAAGTCAAATTCTTTCAACGTTCCTTGTAACTGTTCTTCCAGATGTCGAATACGTTCTACCATTGATTCTATGCTAAAAATGTAAGCTTTTGTCTTTGCACCAGTCTTTCTTCGATTGAAACAGAGGTTGGCTTTCGACCCATTGACAGCAAATACGGGGTAACCAACGGCGGCACCACCAGAGAAACAGTCCTTAACTGAGCAGACTACTCTGTCAAGAATGTTCTTCCGGTACATATATCCAAATATAGATCCCCTCTTGTGCTCTGCATCAGTGGCTTGAGGATACCACCATCTCCCCATTTATAAACCACCGTTTGACCATTCTGAAACGCCTCCTGCTTCAACATAAGGGTGGCATTAACAATAATATCAATTGTGCTTGATTCTTTGGGGGCAAGTTCCTTTGCCAATTCAAACATGGAGTTTTTATGGGGTTTGTAAATCTCAGATACTCCTTTTTCGACATCATATCCACGGCTCTGGAGAAAATCCCGAATCGCTGTAACTACAATAGATGATCCAGAGCATCCTTTCGTTACCAATACCCGCAATTTCCCATCAGGCGGAAACACATTTTTATGATGCTGCTCTAAATTTGTTGCTGTTGTGATTTCATCGTCAACAACCTCCACATTAACATTATTTTGCTCCTTTGCCACATTAGCAGATGTGCTGTGCACATCTACATCCTCAGCTTGATCTGGAAGCCCCACATCCACCACACGCCCAGATTTCCCCTCTCCCATGCCCAATTTGTCCAACCCAATCAAATGGATTGAAAGCAAGAAAACTAACCCTAACATGACAATCCATTTCGTCGCTAGTGGTAGCGCTTGTGCTGAACAGTGATATGAGGCGAGGTTTTGTTGATGTTGAGGCGGCGCCTGGAGGTTGGCAGTGGCGGAGAATTTTGACAGTGTCGATCTTGATCGCCACCACCACTGATGAGCTCAATATTCTCAGAATCATCGTCCTGGTCAGTGACTAGAACTTCCTCGTGCTCGTTGAAAAGCCCACCTTCTTCCCAGTTTCCGATACTTTTATTTGCACGCAACATTTGTTCCTTTTTGGATCTAGCTGGTTGTAGACGCTACTTATTTGACTCTGGGTTCAGCGTAGTTTATGTTTATTTTTTATTTGCTGTTTCCAATGCCGCATCCAGCATCCAATGCCATGGTAACATCGTCGGAACGGCCTACTTTCTTGTGAAAGTGCCCCCCTTTCCTGTAATGCATCTCTTGTCCGTTCGCTCGACATCCGTTCAGACGCTGCTCTCACTTTTTCATAAGTCTCACAAGGTCTTTGCACTGAGTATATAATAGTACCTTTGGCATTGCTGAAGAGGGACAAGGGCGATCACCTACACTACGCCATCCAAGCAATGAAGATATCATCGATAATATGGTCCACCGTGGCGTCCATTTCCTTCAAGGGGGCAGCGACAGCCATGCAAATGGATGACATGCTCATGGGCCAAAGTCTCGACTCCTTCCTCTCTGGACTCGTCCAACATCAGCAGCTTTCAGAGGAGCACAAGCTTGAAATAGTCAATATGGCATCGGAAGGTGACATCGATGCTAGCAGCAGCAAAGAACATTATCGTGATAAAGGATTCACCACGGCAGAATCAAAAGATCTTCTCAGAGATTATCTCTACAATACAGTCTATGATGGAACAATGGAAGAAGAGACTGCCGAAGAGATTGCATCAACACTCAACCTAGGAGGACTCTTCTTTACAGAAGATATGGTAGATTCTCTTGCGTTGATGCAAGGCCTCAATGGTGCTGCTCCAGCAGATTATCTGGGTGAGGGGAATATGCACCGTTTAGGGAACATCTTACCTGTTTCTGTCAGTGGCAACTCGTTTGTGAATGGAATATGGGGTTACGTTACTCCCAATGGGGCTAGAGAGTATGCATTGATGTGCGCAGGTGCTGGACTTTCGATTATTGACGTTACCAAAGCTGCCGCACCTGTTCGTGTTCAATTCACACCCATGCCTGGTGGTGGTATTTGGCGTGATGTGTGTACTCATGTTGATGACGGTGGCAAAACTTATGCCTACGTTGCTGCACAAGGTAATCATGGAGGTGGAAATAGTCCCAATTTGTTTGTGTTTGATTTATCTTGGCTATCTGACGATGCAGGTCAGTCGAACGGTGAAGATTCTAATCCAATTCCTCAAGGTGATAATGGATATATTGACCTTGGCGAAACTGGGTATGGCCATACAATCAATTGTGCTCGAGGACTACTCTTTCTTCACACTGCAGGGTCTAGTGATGGTTGTAGAGTGTATGACATTAGTAAAAATCCCACGAAGCCCAAGTTTCTATTCGATACTGGTGGCACAGGCGGTTGTCACGATAGCATGGTTCAAACGGGAGTTGATGTAGGGGGCGAAACGAAAGACCTGTGGATCATTTCAGAGGGGTTTGGCAGGAGAGATAATATCCGAGATATCACCCTTGTGAACCCAAAGACGAAAAGTATACCTCCTTTGATCGGCAGAACTCCAACTATGGCTGGAATTTATTCTCACTCTAGTGATCTTTACAAGAACAGATACTTGTTTCAGACGGATGAAAACAATTTGCATGACATTTCTGTCTACGATATCAAAAATATTCAAAGTCCAGTGTTGATTTCAAAGTTCCAGCACTCTGAACACAACTCATTTGATACCTACACGCACAATGGTTTTGTTCTAGGGCACTATTACCTCAATGCTTACTATCAGGCAGGATTGAGAGTGTTTGACATTTCCAATCCGCATTATGTTCAAGAGGTTGGTAAGATTGAGACACACAGAGACCCCGATGGAGATGGAAAGTACGAAAAGATTAAAAAGCCGCTGTTTGAAGGAGCATGGAATCTACACGTTGGTCTACCCAGTGGAAATATTCTAGTGAACGATATGTTCAAGGGACTTTTTATTGTGAAAGCAAGTGCTCCCTATGATCCGCCAGAATCTCCAGTTGTGTCTGCTGAACGTGGTGGTAACGGTGATGTGAACCTTTCCTGGAACTCGGGCAGTAACATCAGAGGTTATTCCGTCGACCGTAGTTTCGATGATGTCACTTACACTAGAATTGCAGAGCACTTGATAGGGACCTCTTTTCTAGACTCTGATGCACGTGGCAAGAGTGCATTCTATAGGATAATCGCAGTCAACGGCGAAGGCGAAGGTGTATCCGACTCAGTTTACTCCAAGTTTGTGACTGGAGATACTACGCCGCCAACTCATGCACCGACTCCAGACGGAACACCTGGCAATGGAGGACCTCAAACTGCAACCTACAACAAAGAACTTGGAGTTCCAAGTTGTGCCATTGGTGTATCCTGCGACACACTGTTGCTACTGGATGGGCGTCACAAACTTGGTCCAGAGCCGAATCAACCCAATACATTGGACAACTGTTCCGAAGGAACAGGTGGAAATTACCATTCTGATGAATCGCTTGATGCGATCTTCATTAGCTCAGATTCCGGCGAGGATATTACGGAAGGCTCTACTGTAACTGTGAAAGCGGATGCGTGGTGTTGGGACAGGAGATTTGACTTTATTTATTTTTTCCATGCTAGTGATGCAACAGATCCTGACTGGAATTTGACTGGAAGGATCCAGTGTACAGGTGGAGGCAAGCAAACCTTGTCTGTAAGCTACGAGTTGCCCAAGGGCACCCTTCAAGCTGTTCGAGCGAGTATCCGCTACGAAAACGGCAATGTGGCACAAGGAGCTTGTGGCTCTGGCAGCTTCGACGATGCCGATGATGTTGTAATTGAAGTAAAAGAGGATCCTTCATTTCAAGGAACGACTGATACTGGAACAACAGAGGCAGAGGAGCAAGTGGAGACGGTAAAGGAGAGTACAAACTCAGACCAGCAGACACATGATAAGAAGAAGCAGCATAGGAAAGGTGAGCGAAAGCGCAAGCAACAGCTCCGAAAGAAGAATGGATCGAGATAGTAGATGGAAAGTAGTGTGAATGTCGATAAATTTAACAGATAACTTTATGTGATTCTAGAATCGTTTCTCTCAAGCATGATTTAACGGATAGGAGCTCTTGGAGATGGCACTGAAAATATGCCATGACGAACAAATTGATACTCGATTTACGTTGAAGCCGCC
Organism: Skeletonema costatum; assembly: GCA_018806925.1. Classification (NCBI taxonomy): domain Eukaryota; phylum Bacillariophyta; class Thalassiosirophyceae; order Thalassiosirales; family Thalassiosiraceae; genus Skeletonema; species Skeletonema costatum. Next base: position 2,988 of record JAHBBA010001129.1, on the reverse strand, counting down.
TTGGGCTTGACAATGCTGTCAATGATGGAATAGAGGAAGACTCCTCCAACACCTGGTACAACAGAAATGAGTGGGAAACTCAGTGTTAGAAAAAGAATACAAAGAAAAGCAGACAAGCCGTGGGGCAAACAGATACTTACCAATTCCACATCCAAGCAACTTCATGAAATCAAGAGATTCTCCAAGAACAAGAGCTACGCCAATAATAACAATGACACGCTTGGCGGTGTTGGCAACACTTTGAGTGACGGCATTCTACATGGAAAGAAGAAGAAAGAGCCAATGTTAGCGAGAGACGAAAGTACAACAAACATCAGTTCATGCACACACACAAACACAACAACATTGCACTCACCGTCTTCTTAAGAGTCATGGTAGAAAGCTCATTATACCCATAAAACCACAAAGCACTCGCAATCATATTACTCCTCAACGCCGGAACAGTCTTAAACGCCTCCGCAAACTCCCCAAACCTACTCCCCTCCTTCACCAACACAAACGGAATACTCAACAAAAATCCCAAAATGGAGGTAATACAAAATTGATTCCCCACCGATCCAATACGATCCTTCAAGCCTTCCGTTTCCATCAACTTTTTGTTTTCATTTCCACGTATCGCGGCGAACATGTTGGCAATACAGGCGGATACGAGTGCCGAGACGGCAAAGTCCAATTCATTAACAGAGGCAAGGATGACTCCACCAATGACAATGGGTAGACAGAGCCATTTGGCCTTTGATACGGGCTTATTGTACACAAATTGAGATAGGACGGCCGCAAAACGCCGGTTCGGATGCCTTGACAATCTGTCCAAAACTGACACTCCCGGCCGAAAAGGAAAAGACACTTGCCGAATGTGCCCCGGCATAGCAAAATGCGACAGGGAGCATCTTGATAATATCATCCATGGTGACCTTGGGCTTGGTACGTGCATCGGGAGCGAGCCAGAGGAAGATCCCGTAAATAGAGCCGATTCCAAGTTGGAGTGCCGAGATGGTCATGGGGAACCCGGCTGCGCCTCCGGTGGCCTTGAGGGCGAGTTTGTTGGAGATGTTGTAGTAGTAGTTTCCGACGTACCAGAGGGTGAAGTAGATTAGGAGGGGGATGTCGAAGCCGGTAGCTCCGCCTCCGCGAGTACTTTGGATGGCGTCGCTGCTGGCGGTGGCGGCGGCGGCGGCAGAGAGGGCGGTAGTGGAGCGGTGTTGTGGATTGTGTTGGACAAAGGCCGATGGCTTATCAAAGGCGGTGCCGACTGTGGCAGTGTTACGGACGGTGGTGCCGGGAGCCAAGGCGAATGCCGAGCAGGCACCAGCGAGGGCTAGGCTTAAGGTGATGCTGAGCTTCATGCTTGATATCTATCTACTTATCGATGGGGTATGTTTTAGTTTGATGGCAATGCATCAAATTCATGGTGTCTGTGATTTGATGGTTGATGGCTGATGGCAAAGATATTTTTGAGTCGAATTGTCCTCTTATTGTCCTTCATTGTCCTATCATTGTCCTATCACAAGATTCGTCACAGAGCAAGATCGAAGCAGATCGAAGCACAGTGCGCATGGCACGACAAAAGCAAGAGCTCCTCGCCTCGATCGACAAATCCAACGCCTCACAAATCTTTTGAAAATAATCAACAGCATAACAGCAAGCATAATAAAACAATACTATCCAAAATGGTCAAGTACGTCGAATCCGAAGGAGAGTGGATGGCACTCATGAACGAGGAGAAGTTGGTGGTGGTGGATTTCACTGCGTCATGGTGAGTATATAAGTGAAAGTAATAACGGAGTGCATATTTATTACAGCATGTGTCTACAGAAATCTTTTCTGTCGTGCTCTCTTTGACAAATGCACTATACTCACTGAACATTATTCATCAAAAACCTTAATATAAAATACAGGTGCGGACCCTGCCAAATGGTAGCACCCCACTTCGAAGCCATGTCCAAAGAATACACCAACGTAATCTTCGTCAAGGTCGATGTCGATAACCAAGACAAAATTGCACAAATGTGTGGTGTTCGTGCCATGCCAACATTTCAATTCTTCAAGGGGGGAAAGAAGGTGGATGAGTTGATGGGGGCGGATGTGGCTACTTTGAAGTCCAAGGTTGCTGCTCTTGCGTAAATTACCTAGTATTTAGAGTGTGTGTGTGGTTTTGTGTGGCGAGAGTGGAATAATGATTGAATGATGGTTTGAGGAAGATATATAGGGAGAGTGTTGAAGCGAGAATTACTTGCCAATATGCATATACAATTTTGGGGGGAGAAATGAAGGTGTTGGGTGGATTTCATATCATGATAAAGGAGGAGATGAGATCACGGACCGACGAAATGATTGGTGGGAAACAATAATGCAAAGAAAAGCTGGACGATCATGTTAAGAAGATGAACAATTTAGTCTGCTTTGTGTTGTGATATGAAGGTGGTGTTATTTTAAATGATATCCTTTCTCATATATTTGAAGTAGAGAGTTCCAACTGCCTCAATTCTTTCTTCTTGGCTATATGCCTTGTTTGGGGGCAGAGCAACATGCATTGAGGCTATACCTTTCAAATTTTCTCGTAGAATGAGCAATTATTTGATCTAGAAGAACCTTGGTTGATCAGGTCGTTTGTGTTTGCGCTTGTGCTCCCAATCCCTACAAAGTTGCACGTACCTCTCACTCTCAGCTGCAGCTGTAGGTGGCTCATGAAATCCTTTGAACAAGTTGAACTCCTTTTCAATCTCTTTCAGTTCCTGAACATACAACCCTCAACCTCTCGAACACTATAAATACATGTACTGTGCATCAATGCAATTTTCCTGCACAAGAGCGAAAGTTTTGCGCTAACGATGTTGTGAGTGCAAGTGTTGCAAACCCCCACGGGTGATAGTACAGCCCCCACGGGTGATAACACAACCACTGCAGCTGCTGCCACGGCACGCACAACTGTTGATGCTGAGGCATCGACTCCTTCCCTCAATACTGACCTGATGAGGCCATCTGAGA
>JAHBBA010001128.1:0-122316 GCA_018806925.1 Skeletonema costatum | reverse complement strand
ACGTCCGTCAATGAAAAGAGGGAACAATGGCCCCCAGCTGACTATCAATGATTCAATGTATTGGAAGGGGAAAAACGAAAGCAAGCCCAAAATAACGATGACCAGACCCCGACAAACTTGGCACGTTTTTGTCAGAAAGATTGCCTATCGTATTCTTTGTTTTCTTCTCACCCACACAGCAGCAAAGTTCTTGCAGTTCCGGAAAACGTCAACTTGCCAAAGAAATGGGTAGCCTTTTTCGGCGCACCACACCTTGTCCTGGCTCCCATTCAGCTAAAAGACCAGAGCCGTAGTATTGCTGATCTGCAGCCCGAACCGTGAGCGAACTACAAGTGGGAGTGTGTCACACCAAGCTCTCCTACGACTTGCTAGTGCATCATTGCTCCTGCCCAAAGCAACTCCGTTTCGAACCAAACGCTCCTTGGGAATGAACTCACGTGTATCAATACTTGTATAGGGCACCAATGAAGTCAGAGCCAATGCAGCGAGCATGTATATTACACCATCGATCAAAATTCACACACCCACAACAGCTCTCGGCACGTCTCTCCACCGGGTTCTTTGCTTCGCCACTAAGATTACAGATTTGATCAAATCCAAAAATGCAAAGAAGAAGAATGGACGAACCGTCAATGATACCGGCTGCACCGAATTCGGGTGGTACAAATGGACTCCAATTCGAAAAGGAGGCTGGGATAGTAGTGTCACTGTTTGCAAATACTCCCGAAGCCAATAGAAAACCCTGCCACGATCATGAACACAACCAATGAGACCTTGGTAGCACTCACTACGTTGGTTTGCCAGTTTTGGATTCCCCTCACTCCCATTCAATAATAATAGTGTGCATAACAATGCAATGATTTTGATTGCACCATGGGATTGATCCCATGCCCCGGCTGCAAAAACCTTTTCCAACCCCTCAGAGGGTGTAGACATGTGGGTTACCTTCCCCCTCACTCCCCGTCGCCCTTCATGCGACCGCCCCCAAGCAGGATCGACGAACATTGCTTAGGCTACCTCCACGTCCAACCCTTCCTTGCCCGCCACCTGGCACGCCAGATGCACCCCCATATATCCAGTCTGTCCCTTGCGACATAGACCTTAGCCACTTGACTCTGTCGGAACACTACTTCCACCCTGAGTGGTAATGTAAGCATAACTACCTTAATGTATACTTTTCCACTATCTAAAAGGACAATGCCCTGCCTTGCATAATATGGGCCTGAGGGGCAACATCCCAGCAGCATACTGCGGCATACACCAACCTCCTCGGCGATGTCAGCTAACTCGATATGTGTCAATGCTCTGATGGTTCCAAGGCGTAGTTATATGGGCACCACACCCAAGCCCGGCCCAAGCACGAACGAACTTCCCCCCCCACTTCGCGCTATGGTCTGTACCTATACCAAACAAAGACTAGGTCCGGATAGACTTCATGTGGTGCCGCAAATGGTGCCTCAACCGCCACCGCTGCTGTCCAGGTGAAGGGGGTTTAGTACCGCCGCCGGTCTTTATGGTGTGGTTTCCGTATCAAACTATTGGCACGGCAGTAAACTCGACTAGTTTCTATCGCGAGCAAATGGGCACTCGGTGTTTTCGGACCTAGCAGGACAGGGGCTTCCGTGTCATGGCGCTTCTCTATGAAGGGTATTCAATGGTTGTTGTGTAATTTGTGTTGCGTGGTCTTGGTTCCAGAACACGGAGTTGTTGATGTGTGCTTTTCCAAGACTCGTATTGATTTCTTACTCTTCCAAGCAGATCGAATTTTCAGCCACTCTTATGGTAGATGAATGATTATTTAATTGTTCATTGGCAGTCTTCTGCAACGGATCATTATGTGGTATATATAGCGTCTTTGTTCTTGGTGCCATAGGACGACCTGGCTGTAGTGACCCTTCTTGACATCTGTTCTTAGCCTTGCCTTTTTCGACGCTCACGCGCTTTATGTCTTGGGGAGTTGTCCACTCCCGCCATTTTTTCCCGGTGGCTCCCGCATTCTTAGTTCCGGTGGGAAAAAAAACAAGCATGCAACGACCTTTGGTTGCGCTTGCATGCAGCTCGTTGGGCAATGGCTCACTTGAAGTAGTAGCAGCTTGATAATAAGCACTTGATATTAGTTAAGCAAGCCAATCAGCAGCTTTAACGATCATGTCGCGGGTTATCATTAGCAGCGCTTGTGTCGTTGGCCATCCTTGTGAGCGGCTTTTGTAACGCATTTGTACAAAGCACCCTACACCAGAGGAGGTGGTTCTGTGTTCCTCCGTGCTTTGGCCAACAACAACACACTCCTCGTTCGGACACTTACCTTTCACAACCCCTACCCAAGGGGAATCTCACCATTCGGTAACAGTCTCTCTCCAAAAAACACTTGATAGTTCAAGGAGGACATCAGAAAAAAGTAGTAAAACAAAGCCCATAGATGCCCGCCATCGGGGGCAACACAACCCTGAAACCGAGTAGGAATTGAATTCCCCCCTCTATGGGGAGGGAGTCAGAAGCAAATCCCAATTTGATGAGTTTGACAACAACATACAAGAAACTCACGATAAGAATAAGGAGGGGACTATTGCAATTAGCACCCGGACGTTCTTGGGGAGAGAAGGGAGTATCAAAAAAGGTCGAGGAGTTTGGATGATCTTTGTCCAGATTTGAAAGAGAATCGTGAATTGGTCTCCAAGGGCAGATTTGGATGGGCAGGGCAAAGATATCAAGGGAGGCGACATTTACACACAACAAAAACAAAAAAAAAAACCCCTAATTCAGGCGGTTGACGAACAACTATTGGCAACGGGGGAAAACAGGGGTGGGGGAGATGATGCACCGTGGGGAGAAAATTGTAATGTCGGGCCTTTCCAAAATCATGGGAAGGAAAAAGATGGAGATGCAGGATTGCTTGGAGATCAAAGCATCACTTGATCCATTGGTGCGAGGGCTGAAAAACTCCCCGGCGAAGACCTTTGGTTGGCATACAACCTGGTAATGGTGGGACCAGTCGAGGATGGGGTGGAAACTGCGAGGAAGATGGGCACTGTTCGTCCTCCAGACACTACAATGGTTGTTATCAACGGTGCTTTGGACCAAAGGTCCGTGGAGGTTTCTATCCTGCAGTTCTTCTTTCCCAAGTTGGCCAGCTACATGGGGATAGATTCTGGAAGAAGTTTGAACGAAAGACGAACCACCCCCCGGGTGGCGGTTTCTACCTCCCAAGCCTTTTAGTGATAAAGGGGGTCATATGGCTGGTGTGTATCCGAGTATACCCAGAGCCCTTGGCAAAGTGCAGCTAGAGATTGTCAAAAACCTGGAAAAGATGGGGAAATGCAGAAGTTGAGTAACATTGTTAGTCGATACAATGGACGAGAAGCCATCCTACGATAAAGTTGTATCACATGCCTTCTTGTCGGGTATCCCAAGCAAATAAATAATAGGTTATCTAACTTAGGCATTTCTTTCTCTGGAACACATCGACTTGCATGCTAGGTATTATGAGCTTCAACTTACGAAATGTTAATCGTTACAAAAAAAAAGTACTTTTCAATATCTATTCCATACCAACAAAGAGCTGTGAAAGCAGTTTCGGGGTGAAAAATATTATGCCATTTCCTCACTCTTTGAATCAATCAAATTTCAATTCATTGTAAATTGTATCCCTCGCCTTTCTTTCTTCCAACTGTGTGTATTTATGTGAATTAATAATATTATGTTTCCCCCCTGCAGATTTCATATGGCCATTACTCCTCCCTTCACATGCCTGGCAAAATTTGGTGCATTGACCCGTTTCTATTTGCCGTCACTACCCCGTTTAGGCAATCTAGTTCTTTTCGATGAGGATACCTACCGCCATTATTTGTTTGATTCCGATTCACCCTGAGTCGAAGTATCCACTAAATTGCACCCATAACTTTATCATGTGCTGCCCTTGAGCAATATAGGACTTTTGTAAGTCACAATACCGCGCTTCTTTTGCAGCTTTCAGTGTAGCAGCTAACCCCTCATAGTGTTGTTGTGTTTGTTCGTCGTCGAAGAGTTCTCCGAATGCAACTTGAGGCTTTTCGGGGTCACCGACACGCCAACTGTGATTGTTTATTATATTATAGCCGCCGCGAAAAGATTGGGTGAAAAGGTTAGATTTGGATGTGCCCTGAGCAATATTAATGAATTACATGGATCGAATCCACTTACATATCTTTCTTTAGCTGTTCAATTTCATTATTTAATCGCTCCTGTAAGAATGGGCGAGAGAAGTAATGGGTCATCGTCAGTTGGATTTAGATCAAAAGTTGCGAAAAAAATTGCAGTTTGTATTGTATCTTGTGCAAAAATTATGTCGACGCACCTCTACTTCGTTCACTATGGAAGCGGAATTCGACATTATCATATTCTGTTGTCTTTGCGGCCGTACGGATGATTCTTCTTCCCTACTAGCAGCGTCGTCATCAAAAGCGAGATGACTGGGAAGTGGTTTGGATGTCATCGGCGATTTGCTCGATTTGCTGTTTGGTGGAAACGTCAAGATCGTACTAATTCCTACGTTGGATAGCCGTAGAGATGAAAAAAATAGAGAAGCTTCTCTCACTTTCATCCATCAGTCGAGGTGGAGGCGAGGTGAGAGGTATCAGCTGATAGATTCACATACATAATAGGATAGGAGTAACCGCTTTGAGATTGAGGGCTGTCTGCTTGGAGACCCGTAGTAGTAGACACAAATAGGAGAGGAGCAAGTTGTGGACGATGGACTACGAATCCATTACAGAAGAAAATTTCCGGCAGACAATGAAAGCAGAATTAATCACTCCTGCCGAACGACAAGAGGACGAAGAATCCAACGTCTCAGCGGCAAAGAACACTCGATGCGACTGGAGCTACGTCTACGGCGAGATCGTTTTGATATCTTACAACAGACGGAACGTGTGCTCTTCCCTTTCTGTGCGTGATTTTCATTATGGTCCCGGCAAGTGTGGTGTGGTTCTTTCTTGGTTTCGGTCGCCATTCATAGCCCTGCTTGAGCATACGCACTCAAAACGTGGTGCATAGTAGCAACACAAACAATTTTGTCTCCGGCATGAATGACATTTCAAAGTACAGCAATAGAAATCGATATATGAGGGACAATCCAACAATCAAACGAGTCCAATGAAGGGGATGCATGCTGACTCAGTAACCACAATCCACACCATGCATTTGTAAACATAAAATGAGAGACGTAATTGATGTATGTTCCATCATATGTTTGTATTCAATTGCTCATTGCTAATCATTATCAAGTTGCACCACTTCCTTTCAAGACACAAAAACGTGTACGTCCAGCTATTGTCAACACTAATAAATGAGTAGAAGCAACCACTCAAATGTTCACCAACAATGACATCCTTTTTCATACACACCGGGGAAAAATGTTTGTCTATTTCATTGGATTGCCACTGGCATCGCCATCAATGTATTCAAATACCTATCTACATACCAATTGTTTTGTTTGCTTAGCAATTTCCTGCCTTCAACTGCTGCACTGTCCTATTCAACCTGTGTTGCATCATGTTGCACATATCAACATTGGGCTTTCCAACCTTCTCACGGGGCATAGATAAAACAGTCTTGATATCCTGAAGAGCAAACCTGTACCTCTCCACACCCTCAAATGCCTGTGCTCTACGGACCAATGCCTTGACATTTTCGGGATCAACTTCGAGGACTGCAGTGCAGTCTTCAATGACTCCGTCAAAGTTGGAAATTTGTTTGTAGCATGCAGCTCTGTTGGAGTGAGCTTTCATGGCAAGATCGGATTGTCCTTCGCCGCGGCGTTTTAGGCCCTCGATACATTTGGTGTAATGGTCAATAGCGCCTGATAATCATTGTTAGAAAAGGTAAAAAAAAGAATATTGATGAGCACAGGTGATGATAATTTTCATGCAACTCGATGGAATTGATTGAATAGGGCAATAATTACTCCCCCCTTTCAACAATAATGGTATTGGTATCCAATTAATACACCCACAATAACAATTATGACCACCCCCATTTGTATCTCAAAGATACACGTGAAAAATAATCATAACAGAATAAAAACTCACCCTCAAATTGCGCATTCTTGTAAGCATCATCCCCCCTCTCCTTATGAACCTCATCCGGACTCAAAGCAGCCCTTCTCTGCGCCTCCATCCTATCATACTTGGGCTTAATCTTACTCATCATTCTGTCAATATCCGGATTTTCCCGCATCCAATCGACTCGCCAACTCGAGCGTCTTGTACGCTCCGGCAATATCTCCATTAGACGGCCTGCTCATCACATTTGCGAAGGTAGGCCGCCACAGTCTCCCCCCTCTGCAACTCGGTAAGTTCCTTCTTCATCCGTTTGAGGTCAGGGTTGGCACTATCCACGGCCAATCCAGATTCGAGGGCCTTGATGCAGCCCTCCAAATCATTCAAATTTTTGAGAGCCGTGGCAAGGCGGAAATATCCCTTGACGAAATTTTTATCGGCCTTGATGCAGCCGCGTGATGCCTCCTCCATTTTGTCGAATTGGGAGATCTTTTCGTAGCATGCGGCCATGTTGGACCAGTAGGCGGGGACATTGGGGTCGATGTCCGTGGCGGCGGTGTATTTTTGGATGGCGGCGTTGTAGTCGCCGCCTTTGAAGAATTTGTTGCCTTCGGCTTTTAAGGCTTCTGCGCGGGAGTTTCCTGGCATGGTGGATGTGTGGGTGGGTGATAATAGAGAGTGGAGGCGGCGCCGATGATATGTATTGCAGGGCAATGCTGCGGTGGTCGAGGTGAAAAAGAAGCCAAGAGAAAAAGGCGAAGAGCAAAGCAAGGCCCTCTTGCTTCTTGCTTTGTGCGGTGGGAGATCTTTGGTCTGTCATACGCAAAAGTACATAAGATCTTTCCTCCTCTCATCTCACCTCTGAATGAAAAAGAGAACATCATGATACATACCGACGCAGAGCTGAGTTGTGTATTGTATTGTTCACAGCACTATCTGCGAGTTGTTATTATTGCTATCATGCCGTATGCATTATTGAGTGAAAGATCCATCCGATCGCATTACCAGAACCCTCACGGAAACCGACGTCAATGCTGCAGTGTCTGCGGAATAATTGAGCCAGTTGTACTGGTTGTGGTCTGAAAGTGTATTGTTCTTCACGGTGCCAGAAATCGGATTGGCCTATGCATAAAGTCGTATGTTCTGGATAGGGGTCTGCTCAGCTAGATGAGATGCAGGATTTCCGACGAAGGATACATAAGTTCAAGACAATCTTTCTCCCATTAATTGTATCTTTAGTGGAAGTTAAGCTGGCTTTGTGTAGTAGTAGTAAAGAGGCACATGCTAAGGGCGATGACGAAATATTCAAAAGTCACTTTGTACTCATCCATCTGAACTCTTTAGTTGAGAGTGCAATGCAGCCTAGACTTTCTATTGGAAAAATTGAAGTTCTCGACATAACAGAGTTTGAGAGAAGTTTTTATGATAAGAGTTGCTCTCAATGGAAGGGGGAAACTTTGACATCGTATGGGCTGCAAATATCTACATCTAAGGGGCAACCTTGCCGTTCGTTTAACACCAACCATACCAGAGAAAACCCAATCACAAATTTTCAAGACGAAAACAAAGAGTCTCCAGAAATCTTTGTTGGCGATTGTGCAGACTATCAACGCCGTGGCTAAGGGCCTGGCTCCTGATTTCTATGCAATAATCAAAAAAGGTATTGAGAAGAAGAAGTAAGTAGAAAGCATTGACGGGTTTCCACTTTGATAGACTCCAAGATACGGCAGTGACTGGTTCATGGAGTTTGAATGTATATTCTTGATGCTGTTCATAAAGTAAATGATTCATATATACTATAATGCTTGCTCTCTCTCTGCTGGATGCTCCAAATAGTGCTTATAATACAGCATCTGTGTAGCAGGTGAATCCGAACATTTCTTCAATATAACATCATAGAAATAGCTCAATAGAGGCACATCACATGCACATCATGTGTTGACGACAAATTCCATTATCAGCCAATACATCTTGTAAAGACTTTTCCCACCAAATATTATCGACATGGATCGACAAAAGAACCCAAAGCCAATCTCTATTGACGCTGCGCCACATCCATTGTATCATCCATCCGTACACCCCTACCACGAATACACTGTAGAATATACTTCTTGGAGATAGTCTAGGCGACCAAACGAGGCAGAGGAGCCCATAACTCATCGTCATGTTGTTCCGGACATTGCTGATATATTCTCTATTCCATTGCCACAGCCACATCGCAAGGTATGCATAAGTTGAGATCGTGATGACATCTCTCACTATTCGAAAAGTGCTGCGGATAAACCCTATTGGGTTTTGTTGCTGCTTTCCGCCTCCCTTCATGGCGAAGTTGCAGCACTGCTACTACTGGAAAGTACGACGACGACGACGACGAAAGAGATGCCTGGTACTGCCAACTTTGCCTTGGCTACCATACTTACTACTGCGCCGGCACCGCAAAACCGCAACTGCCATTTTTCATTTTTCATTTTCATCTTTTTCTTCAAAAGAGAAGAGGAAAGAGAGAGCTGTGACGGACTGACAAATAGAAAATCAGTCTCGCTCTCTCTCTCAGGTAAGTATTGCTCAATGTGAGTCAGCTCGTGGGCTCGAGCAATATCTGGACGGGCAATATCTGGACGGGCAATAGCTGAACAGAAATACTTAGCAATCACGGGAACGGGTAATACTGGCATCGGGCATACTTAGCATTGTAGGTATGTAGCGACGCACAAGCTCTTCTCTTGTTGAGTCTATAAGCTATGTCAGATAACGAAGGTCTCAGCAGTCTCGTCGAAAAAGTCAAGACTTCATTCATTGAGAAATTGAAAAAGTAAGCTACTAGAAGCAAACTACTTGAAGGCAATCTTGGTGAAGTTGTTGAGTTGGACAATCAAGCTCTCAACAACGAGACTGGCATCAAATGCGATGTTGAGGCAATCTAAAGAAAAAAGGAAGAGTGTGACTCACTCAAGCTCAAGGAGGATTTGGCCACAAAAAACCGAGGAAGTCTAAGTAAGCAAATTGACGTACTAACTGGAGCAGCTAGTTGCCACAGTCGAGACTGAGAAGCAGGGGCTCATGCAGAGGTTGGAAAAGCTCAAGGAGCAGCGATTTGCTCAGAGAAGGCCGTGCTGCAAACAAACTCGACGAGAAAGCCTTGTCGAACAAAGAACTGTACAAATGGCCAGGAGAAGCAGAATGCTCTTAAGAAGCTGAATCCAGCGAGCGATAAGGAGCTAGAGAGTCAGATCGAGAAGGGAAATTCCAAAAGTTAGAATTGAAATTAGATTATGCTGCCACTACGATACTGACGATACTGAAAAGTAGAACTGTCTGATTTGGTCATTAGCCAAAAAGACAAGGTAGCTACTGATATATTGGACGCTCTTAATGAATGATGTCATCATCTGACGAAAGAGATGTAGGAGTTGGCCATTTTTGCTTTCCTTTGGTGAGGACTCCATACTTACAGCGGTAGTGAACTGTCAAAAAGAGAAGCTGTCACAAAGGGATTAAAAGAATGACTGCTCTTCAGTGTTCTCGGGTGTTCTCCAACACGAACGATGACCATTTGTCGCACTCACAACGAATCACGACCACCGCGAACCGCCCGCCCGAACCTTGCTCCTTTGAATGAGGACGGAGATCATTACCACTTCTTGCACACACAATTCCCTCTAGCCTAGAGTCTCACCCAGTGGACATCATCTGACAATCATTATACATATTTGTTGATCACTCGATAACAGCAGACAACCATGAAGTTTACCCCCGCCGCTATCGCGAGCGCCGCAGTTGCGGCAGCTGCACTTCCAATCTTCACGTCGGCGCAGCAAAACATGGTGAAGATGTGTCTATTCTACGACCGCCCCTCTGGCCATGCCCGATCGGATCCTATTATCAGTCAAGAATGTGCATCTTCACATGTGCATACGTTTTATGGCCCTCGTTCCTTCCATCCTTCTACATCTTATGAGGATTTACTCTCTACGCCTGGCTCAATGAACACTTCGCCTTTTGTGGAGAACAAGAGCTTGTATTGGCATCCTTCTATCGTGAGTAGCGACACTGCTGAGATTGCATCGGCGTGTTATCGACTATCATATCTGATATCTAACACATTCCTTCAAATTACTCTCTCTCTCTCTTTCACAACAGTATCGAGTTGCTCCGGATGGAACGCATTCTCGAGTTGACAATCTTGAATTTGGTCCATACTACAGATGGGATAGGAGCGTTTCGCCTGGAGTTGAGCCATTTCCCGCAGGGTTCAGAATGATAGCCGCAAGCAACGATCCAGGATCCTGTGGTGTTGGAGTAGAATGTCCCAGTGCCTGTGGCGTTGAAGATGATTGCCCAAACGCTGTCTCCATGTTTACGGAGTGTTGCAATTTCAGAAACAACGGCGAGAGCTGCTCCTCTTGGGAGGGACAGCTATTCTTTCCTCGACAAAACTGTGATTTTGTAGGAATTGCACTTGGTAAGCTTTGAAAGCAGGAAGTATTGAACTTTGTTTGGTCTCAATCTGAAAACACTCACCCTCATCTTTCTCACTTTCATTGCAGCTATGCCCACCTGTTGGAATGGTGAGAATGACTCCCCTAACCATAAGAGCCACATGGCCTACACTACAAACGGAGGTGTAGAAGGAAACTGTCCTTCAACACACCCAAGAAGGTTGCCGCAAGTGCAAGTATTTGTTCGGATTCCAAACTATCGCGGTGTCGACTTCAACTATGTTCTCTCCGATGGAAACCAAATTCCGGGCGTTCCAGGTGCTTGGTGAGCTTGGAGGAGACCTGCCACTCTAGATGCTGTGGTTTGCTATATTCACATCGACACTCACCCTCATCTTTCAACTCACTTTCATTCAGGCATTTCCACACTGACTTCTTCAACGGATGGGAAGAGGGAAAATTCCAAGAAATCATGAACAACTGTGCCCCTCACCCCGAGCGTCAACCCGGTGACTACAATCCGCCATGCGACTGTACTCCAGGAGAAGAGTCCCTTTATGATGGTGGACTCACGCCAAATGTAAACGTCCCTCCTCAAGTGTGTGATGCAGATGTGAAGAGGCTCATTATTGACGAAGAGATTGCTGTCACAAATGATCTTCCACTGTACTCTGGATCTTGTCAGGGAGCCCCGATGATTCCCCGATCCTGGACTGATTTAACTCCTGACTTGTTCAGCACGGACTGCAACAACCCAATCACCACCACAACGAGTACATCCAGTACGACAACTGCTGGAACTACTACCACCACGACGACGACATCGAGTACTACGACTCAGCCGCCTCCAACCACTACTTCTTCCACCACGACAAGTACTACAACTCAGCCACCTCCTACCACCACCACCACTGCATCTACGACATCCAGTACAACAACTACGACTCAGCCGCCTCCTACTACCACCACTACATCTACGACATCCAGTACAACAACAACAACGACTCAGCCGCCTCCTACGACTACCACTACAACGCAAGCTCCTCCGACAACTACCACGACAACCACTGAAGCTCCTCCAGGAGACGGAGACGTATACAAAGCCATCGTTTGTGGAAGAGGTTATGGCTGCGATGAAGGAGTCTGGGATGATGCTCTAATCGAAGAGCTTCACGAAGTGCGCTGTTGCCGTGACTGCAGTGATGGCAGATGCCCTCGTGCCTGGAAGCAAAAGTGCCCAGACGAGGATCCTGATGTTTACTCGAGGTCCAAGGTGAAGGGTATTTGTGAAGAAGCAACCTTTTTGGATGCAATCGATATCTGTGATAGTGTTGGTGGGCGGCTGTGCACACCTTGGGAGGTAGAAGTAGGATGTGCGGCAGGTACTGGGTGTGGATTTGACAGGGAAATGGTGTGGACATGCATGTATGATGGACATGAGTGTGTAGAGGATACCGAGTGCTGTGGGTCATGTGTGGATGGGGAATGTGATGGTGAATATGAACTATTCGCCTAAGCTGTGACACACTAAGATGCCTTCATCAGTGTGTCGGTTGTAAAGATGTAACTTAATGATTATTCGTGACGACAGTATATATATCCATTTACCCTGCCTTCTTAACAATCTGAACAACATCTTCATCCATCAATTCATGGTCCTTACCGACACGTTGAGGCTGATGTTTGGCCGATCTCCCCCAAACCCACGCATGCGAAAATGAATTCATCAAACTCTTATGGATCCGATTACAAAACTCTTCCACGGACGGATTCTTGGCCGAATGCAATATGACCGGCTCATCATAATCGGGAATTTGTCCCTTGGGCTTTGTGTATATCCGCAGCATGTTGCATTTGTTCCATATTTCCTCCATGAGTTCATCCAAGTTCCACTCGTCACGAGAAGATATAGGAACGTAGTTGGGCATTTGGTCAAGGATATCCAACTCTTCGATCGTGATGGAATCAATTTTGTTGAATACGTAGAGCACGGGGATGTATGCTCGATTGCCTTCGATGACATCAATGAATTGATCCACAGTCACCTGAAAGAGGGGGAAGTTTGAATTGTTAGTTAGGGAGAGTGGAGTGACACAAGATATGATACGACATAATGAATGTGCACATCAATTAATTGAGAGAGACTATGATGTGCATAATCTATTAATTGACCATTGCACCCACTCAGGAAAAAAACGGCAATACACACAGCAGCTGCAATACTTATACAAATATGAACTTACATCCTCCCTCAAAATCACCTCGGCACACGAAATCTTAAACTCCTTCAGGACCATACGACAAACTTCAGCATTCATCCCCTTCGTCTGCGGAGTCATCTCCTGATACCCAATCCCCCCAGCCTCCTTCTTTACAATTTTAATATTCGGCGGCACCTGATTAATTCGAATCCCAAACGAGAACAATTCCGCCTCAATAATCTTTTTGTGAGTGAGTGGTTTGCCCGCATCCAACACAACTAAAATGAGGTTACACGTTCGTGCAGTGGAGATGACTTGTCGACCACGACCCTTACCCTCGGCGGCACCCTCAATAATCCCTGGTAAATCGAGTACCTGTATCCTTGCCCCCTTGTACTTCATTGTACCGGGTATACAAGTCAACGTGGTAAACTCATATGCCGCCGCCTCACTCCTCGTTCCAGTCAGTGTCGTTAGCAATGTTGATTTCCCCACGGACGGGAAACCAACGAGACCGATACGAGTATCACCACTTTTAGTCACGTCAAATCCACGCCCGGCATCTTTGGATCCAGCGCTTTTGCCACCGGGACCGTTGAGGAGTTCGGACCGTAGCTTGGCGAGTTTGGCTTTGAGTGTCCCCAAGTGATAATTGGTGGCTTTGTTTTTTTGTGTTCGGGCCATTTCGGCCTCGATTTTGTCGATTTGATCTTGAACGTTGGACATTTTGGAAATCGTTTGAGTATATTCTTCTTCCGTCTATTCTGTGTTTCTATTAGCGTTATTATCTACCTGATCGTCTGCCTATGAGCCGCTCGTCCCCATGGTTGTTTGTGGCCACAAATTGAGTTGATGTTGGCGGACGATGGCGGGAGAGACGGATCTTTCCGACTAAGATAGCCAAAACAAGTTGACCGCCACAGGGTCTAACCTATTCCTAAATATTCGATATCCATCTGCAGCTTCTCTTGTGTAAAAATGCTTGGATAATTCAATTTAGCACCACTGATTTCAATATTAGGTTTAATTTTTGTCGTATTAGATGCAATTTACTTATGCCCTTTTGTGTTCTAGCCATTAACTTTCTCTTCCATTTGCTCGTGCGGATGAAAGAAGTGGCGCAAAACCCCACCATGTTGGCCAAATTTGGCATCATCGGAGATCGGAGGCAGCCTACAAGAGAACGCAACAAAGCCTGCCTCAATCATAATACTACAACAACGAGACAATGAGATTACCAATAGCCGCCCTAACCACAGCCGCCGCCGCACTGCCATCAGTAGCGGCCATAGCAAACTTAAATAAAGAAGAGAGAACAGCTAAGAAGACAATCTTCCATAAGGATGGTTTCAACGGGAAGCAAACTGAATCTATAAACAATATGCTGTCACAATATCATGCCTACTCGCCAAAGAGGAATAAGGAGAGCAGCAGTGTGATAGCTGAGGAATCGGCTCACAAGAAGGAGACTACACTAGACCACGAAATTCTTTCTGCGAGACGCACCATTACAAAGGATGTAGAAGCAATCCAGTCATCTGCGGCTGAGAAAGAGACAATTGGAGCCGATGACGCCGCCACCGATGCAGAAGTTCAGAATGATCAATATATAGGAGCCCGCAAGGAGCGGAGAGATCGCAAATATGAGCGACGAGCAGCCGCACAGAAAGATGATGGACAACAAACAGAAACAGAATCTGTTGTGGCAGATACTCCGAACAAGGAAGCGACTAGGAGGTATGAGAGAACTACAGCCTGAACCACGTAAACCTAACCCTCGTCCACTTCCTAGCGAAGTTCCGACCAAAGAAGGAAAGCCTACTCGGAGGAAGAGTGGTGATCTTCGTGACCGGCGTCTTAAAAAGTCCAAGAGAGATTCATACCACAGTAGTAGTTGGTCAGGTGGGAGTGGTAGCGAGGACACCTGTATTGTACACATGACAAATCTCACACCGAGGCAGGAGTTTTCGGATATTTTTGTTATGACTCACTCAGACAAATTGTATCCACCTCTTTTCGAGTATGGTAAACCCGCCTTTGATGATTTGGCGGCGCTAGCCCAGGATGGAGACACTGATGAACTCGTTTGGTACTACGACGGTCCGTATGGTGACGATCATGTGTATTGGGTAAGCGAAGAAAAGAGGTCCAATCAGGCCAGGAGAGAGTATATCATTTGGTATCGATGCCTCGGGCTCATATGATCAGCTGACCTTGGCAACAAGTTTCATATTCTCAAATGATGGATTTGTGGCGATCAACGGGGAAGAAATTACGATGGAGCTGAATTTTGGCTGTGGGGTATTGACGCTGGTGTAGAAGCGAACACTCAGCTATGTTGGACTGTACAGGCAAGTGGAAATCAGTTTCCATATCAAGCAGACTGTTACAATGATCGAGACGCAAACTTGAATGACAACAGTATCCTTGGTGTTGGATACGTGCACGTTCATAGCGGCATTCATGACTTGGACGGGAAAGCGGATGCAAAAGATTTCCTCTCTTTTTCTTGTGATGATCTCAACGCAAATAATTTTGCAGAGTATTTCTATGAAATTGGCTTCGACGATGATTTGTTGTTGAGGTTGGATGATGATAGAGAATTCCTCGATTACTTGGAAGACAACGATGATCTTCAGAGGTATCCGATTGTTGATCTTGCATTAGATTCTCGTGACTTTTTGCTTTTTGCGAGTAAGTATTTTGACACCTGCGTTAGTATTGTATTGTGACATTTGTCAACGAATGAAATCTAACCTCCGCATCTTCTTCTCTTTCATCTTATCCAGTGAATTAGATGACATTATTAACTTTGCAAATAAGGCACGCACATTCATCGAGCCGTACCTCTTTGATTTTCGAACACCAATGATGAAGGTGGAGCTTGAATGTTAATCTCAAGCATGTTAGCAAGCAATTACTAGCATCTTGGCAATGCAATTACCTGTTTAAATCGTGAAGCGTCTTTACGTGTTATAAGTTGGATTCTTCGATGTCTTTGCCCTCACAAACGAGTGTTCTATGCTCTGACACTTGATTAGATGGGGAGGAGTTAATAATAAGATAGTGAAAGAATTTCTTTGTTATTACGCATTACCGGAAACATGGAACATTATCAGACATAATAATATGATCTTATTCTGCATGGAACTCGACCAAAATAGGCGCAGCCACCACACCAAGGTTTTGAGCAGCATTTGGACTGTCGCCTGTGATGAGCTCGCGGTCCACATTGGTTGCTCCCGTCTCGGAGGTATTGACAATCTCAATTCCCTGAGTCTCCAACGCCTCCTGACATTTCCACGGCATTTGCCCGGGTAAATAACCGAATGAGGGCGTCGTGCCATCGGTTTTATCCGTGAAACATACAGACTTGTATCCTCCGTAGGCGAACTCCTTCTCCCCGGCTTTTGTCGCAAGAAGAGCAGCAGGTCCATGACAAAGAGTCACAGTCGGCAAGCTTTTATCATGCGCTTCATGTAAAAGTCTTCCCAACTCCACACTCTCAGGCAAGTTCACCATGGCACCATGTCCACCAGGGATGAAAATTGCCGCATACCCATCCAAACTTTCAATATCCGCAAGCTTCTTCGGCTTCTCCATCATCGACTGAACACTCTCATGAAGGCTCTTGACATGCTCATCTTTAGTTGGGTATGCCCACATCTCCAAAACGACAGGGCCGCCGCTGACAGTGGCAATGTCAAATGTGAACCCGGCATCACAAAAGTGAAGCATGGGCAAGAACATCTCAATGGGGTGATTACCAGTGTTGAATACCTTGTCGTTCTTCATTTTCATTTTGCCATCGTCGGTGCACACTAAACCAGCAAGGGCTATCAGGGACGGAGACTGGACTTTGGGGGGTGACACCAACATACGTGCATGACTGTTCATCGTCTTCTTCTCCATCGGAAGAAGAAGCATCACTCTCATCATCATCATCATTCCTATCTCGGTAGTTGTTGTGAAGAAAAGAGAAGTCATCTTCACCAAAGAAGGACATGGCTTATTATCGTACAACGATGATAGTGGCAGCGGAGACCAAAGAGAGCCAGCAGGGGTTGACGCCGGCAAGTGGCAGATAGATATTATGTTGTGGTGGTGATAGGGTCCAAATCGCCAAATGTTGGCGTTCAGAAAGGATGGAGAAACACCCTCAGATCGCCAACCCGGACGCAGCAGAGCGACCTATTATATTCTAAAGACTGTAGGAGGTCCGCTATGCCCTTCCAGGGCGATCAATTGCATAATAGCTACGTTGTTAGGTTCGTTGTTAGGTGATGTTAGGCGGGTTGTTAGGTGTTGTTAGCTAACAACGCGGGTTGTTAGGTGATGTTAGGTGGGTGGTTTGTCCCTGGGCGCAAAAAGGGGGGAAGGGGGTTTAAACAAGGGGGGTTAAGCCCCCAATCCATAATCCTCCAGGCAGCTCGCATCCGTCAGTAGCTTGTAAATAAAATAGGTACATGTAACCTACTTTCCAACAACAAACGATTGCAATACTGAAACCAACACGGACTCGGCCACGACAACATGGTGCAATATGCAGAATCGTTGCACAAATTGCAAGAACTTTTGAAAAAGGAGGCAAATGAATGGACGCCAGGGCGGCTTGTTATATCAATTGCAACATCATTGACTAATGACAATCAGATTGAATTGGACTTCTCGCCTACAATTGGTCATCGCAAAATATAAGCCCAGAAATCCCAGTGATGATAATTGTCATTGGCTCCCGGCACATCTCAATCAAAACACGGAGATGTTTCGTGTCAAGACCATCCACCCGATCTTTGTTAACACATGCCATCGTGCCGGATTCAAGATTCATGGAGATTGGGTCGACGACGAAGACTGCATTCTATTTCGATGTACCAGGAGCCGATACCATAATGAAGACACAAATAAGAATTATGCAGAGGGAAGAACTCGTGATGTGAAGAATACATCTAAACCTCCTCTATCCCGAGATAACAAAACAGAAAGGCCGATCAAAGAGGACGGAGAGGAAACGTGAAAATTTAAGTTCAGAGTGTATTGGGACGAGAAGAGGAAACGTTGGTTTCTTCCACACCAACAGAGGGGCCTCCTTCAGCATTGTGGGCATAGTCATTTTCAATCAGAGTGTCTCAGAATGAAAACAAAGTTTTTACCTGAAGAGGAACACAAGCTTGCCGAGGATTGTTTTGACACGAAGAACTCAGCAACTACTACCGCCAATCTATTGAATTATCGGAATGATATTGGTCTTGAATGGCATCAGCTACATTATCTCAAGACAAAGAAGAAGAATGACATGGTCATCCGTGATTTGGACCCTGGCAAACTCTTCTAGTGGAGCTCAAATTTCTGCTGCTGACAGAGCTCTTGCAATACTTCATAACGACTCAAGGGTGTCTTACACAGCATTGACGGCGGAGGCGAAATCAGGTCTTATTTCAATTAGAAGGAGGAAGAAGGGCGTTGATAATTCTATCACCGTTGAGGAAGTCAACGAGAACCTCGATGATGCGGTGGACAGTCCACAAAGTTTTGCTCTCCGTGAGCTCGGGATGGATGAAGATGAATTGAAATCTGCGTCTGCTTCTAGCAAAGATGGGGAGGCTCCAAAGAATCTGAGATTGAAGAATGGCCAAGTTCTTCTAGCACTTGCTTGGACTATGGACGAAAGTCGTCGTAAGTTTGACATGTACCCCAAAATAATTCGCATGCCAACAAGAATTTCATGCCATTGCCAGTGTTATTGGCCGAGGCAAGGTGTTTGCAAATGCTTATCATCGCTGGTGCGCCTGGCATAGGATCAACCGTGACTTCACTAACCACACTGATTTCAAGTCTCTCTTAGCGCAGGTGCGAAACAGCAGCATTGACAATTCAGTTGAAGTGGCCTTAATTGTTCGTATGATGTGGTATTGCATCAAGCATTACGAGACCAAGGAAGAGCTTGAGTTGGCACTGGTGTTAATCAAAGAATACCTTAATGAAGATCAGGCAGAGCACAAGGGCGACATCGATGAGAATGCTAGGAAGAAAATCAGGGAATTCTTCGTTAAGAGTTTTCGAGTGCAATAAACACATGTTGTCAAAAGATGCAATTGCACCACTGGCATGAGTGAAGGCCAGAATAGGGCTTACAAGAAGAGCGTCCATGGTACTCGTCCCGCCGACGACTTGGCCGAGTCAACAGACAAGATTATTGCTATGACGCAGAATTCAGATGCTCGCAAAATTAGGAGTATGACGCATGCAGTGAAGTCAAAATCTGCTAAGGCGAGTGATAGAGCAAAGAAGGCAGAAGGTCTGTCAGATTATTGCAATAAGTTGTTGCTCGAAGAGCATGCTGAGGGGTATAAATATCTTGCTTACCGTCCAGATGAGTGTACTTTTTTGATTAAGAGAGATTATGAGAAGTTTGATTCTGACTATTCCGACGACATTGATGCCGCTCACACTGAAAGCGAACAGTTATTTGACAGTATGGATAAGTGGATTGAAACTCAGAGTACTCGCACCGGCAAGAAGGCTTTGCAGGGCAAGAAAGACGAACTCTTTGGTGGTGGCAAGCCTTCCATGGAACCGTTTAAGAAGCTGTTATGTTCCGAGATCAGGCGTGTCGTCCCGAGATTCGAGAGGACAGCAGTAGTGGAGGTACGGTGATACCTGGTAGCGAGAAACGACGAGAAGATGTTAGTTTGTAATCGTTGTTTTCAAGAAGAGGGGGTTATCTTGTCGGCACTTATACAAGTTGTTGGATAGGCATCCTAAACTCACCGACGCCCATGTAAGATGGCAAACAAGTTACGCTCAGTACTACGGCGTTAATGGAGAGATGTCCAAACAATTTCAAGCTCTGCGAGATAAGATTGATTTGCCTGGAATCCCAATCACTGACGAGGAGCTTGCTGTGTTGAACAGGGAGTATCCAGTCGGATATTGTCAAGGTCATGAAGAATACTTCTGTCGCAGTCTTCCGGGAAAGCTTCGCCTCAGAGGATCAAGAAAGAACAATCACTGGAAGTCAACTTTTGCCAGCAAATCATTTGTTGGTGTCGACCGTTGTTGTTTTGCTTGCGATGATTATGACAGATGAGTCCCGTCACCACGGCCGTTGAGTTTGACAGCAGCAACTTGATTGGGGAGACAGTGGATCGTCATAGCAATCAACTCGTTGGAGTCGGTACGGGACCATGTGGGACAAGCGTAATTGGAGGTTCTAGTTCTTATCAAGTGCCATCTCAAATGATGGAAGACGAATCACAAGATGACTTCGCATTTGCAACATCTGGATCGGACAGGAAAGCGAAGTAGTGCTTACCATAATTTCATGCCCTTATATCAAGAAGCATCAAAATTGGTCGATGCGACGGGCAAGAAGGCCATGCCATTTTGAGGAAATGCCTTCAAACGGCGGCAATGGAGATGAGAACAGATTGCGCATCAAAATGATGGAAATCAAACTACAACTGGAATGCGGAGTGGCCCAAAACTTTCAAGAGAAAAGGTTGCAAAGCGAGCAAAGACGGCCTGCAGTCCATCAAAATAAAACTGCGTGTGAGCCAACGTCAGTATGTATCACTTTTAATCAAGACAGATGATAACCAGTAGAAATAGAACTTACATAGATATGGTTCATTTAGAGACACAGAGTAGCTGTCAAACGAGTTCTTCACTTTTTTTCTACTCTCTAATCTAAGGCATGCTAAATGCAGATGTGCTTCCTTCATCCAATCTCCTCTCTTTAGAATGAACTACTACTATTCAGCTAGACTGTGTAGAAGAACATATCGTAGCAAGCAATGATTAGATTTGGCATATATTTCGTGTGCTAGGAAGCATGTTCGACAGCATTATTCTCACCAATTATTTTTATTTGCGGAATACTTCTCTCCGCTGCAAGCAGTAAAGTAACATTGTGCCATCGTTCTCTCCTCTACCTAATCCACATTTATTTTCGCAACAGCCACCGACAACTAACTATTAAAGGACCTCGTACGAGACAAGTTTCCACTCCATGACTGAGATGACATCATTTCGAGACATTTCAGAGTATAAAAAATTGTACTGATGAGGAGGTATTCTATTAGCTTTGCTGATGGTACGGCTATGTTGTCGCGTTGTCGTTGAAGCTATTGCAGTCCAATGGGGGAGTGATCCTGAGAAGTTTATAAAACTCCTGAGCCTTAAATCATGACATCATCTTCTGCACATGTACTAATCATTAAATAGGTGCCACCAACTACTACTACTATTGGAATAGGCCCGACCAAGGTCCCGTCATCATCATTCCGACAATGCCTGTCCAGTTGTAGTGTGCCGTAAGGGCTGTCCTTTTTCTTCAGTAGTGCTCAAGTCAAGGTAAACGGGCGTGCCGTTTTGCATCCCCACCACCAGCACTGGCAACGCACGGGAGACATATCTCCGATAGGCCTCAAACACAGATTGCGAAATGGACACCTCCAACAGTACACCTCCAACAGTCAACGTACAGAAATCTTCCTCAACAATTAGTGTTATGTCAGAGTTATCCAATCTGGGTTGCGGCGACGGTAGTTGGCGTCGTGTACTCTTATTTATCGCGGTGATCGGAGTTTCATTGTCGTGAGTGGAGATGAAATCAAGAGTGATTACGGCAATGGAGAGGGAGGGACAGATGTGATGTTTATCATCATATTGTTATTGTAATAATTTCTTCAACACGGCCACAGGCGTAACAACACCACCTCGACGTTGTAGAGAGGCATGTTGCAGATGCATTGCATAGAGGGTTGACCATGCCATGGACTCCTCGGACTATTTTTGTTGTCATCATCCATGGTCCTTACAAAAGTGTAGAGCTGGAGGTGATGTGTACATGGGCTATTTCTTTTCTAAGTACGAATCCCACGAGCGATATAGGGAAGTCTCATCTAACGTGTACTCCCTCTAACAAATAGGGTCTCATCTAACGTGTACTCCCTCTAACAAAACCATTGCCATCTAAAGTTAGCCATTAGGGTACTGTTGTAGGGTATTTGATACACACAAATGAGCTTGGTCTTTGCCCACGTACTTTTCAGAATAATTGGGGGTTTGGGGTTGCCCTCTTTTCGCCCTCTATTTCCTTCCTCCAAAAACCACAATTTTGTGAGTTGCAAGCAATGTCGAGCATAAATTGACCACATTAGTAGTCAGTGATGCAATCAAAATTGGAGAGCCTGCTTTTGGGATCTCTCCATCGAGCATAAGCAGTCTGTGCTTCTAAAACTCATGTTGTATGACTATCCATAGCAACGTCATGTCTGCATTCACTCCTACTAGAATATAACACTTTGTAAAAAGAGAAAAGAGAAGATTTGTCATTCGGTGCCCTAAAGTTCAACCTACTAAAGTACCCACCGAGTTTCCCATTGTGCGATCGCTAAAATTAGCGAGAGCTCATCGTAACATAGCACAAGTATGTATGGGCACTTAATCAAAATTCTAGTGTCATTTATGTCAGAATTCCGTACTTAACATTCAATCTTAGTGTCAATTTGACACTATTTCTAGAAATATCGCAAAATAATTGGCTTTCTTGGCCGTGCAAAGCATGTGTGGTTTTGCAGGAGTGGCGATTGTTCGATATTTTTCCATTTTTTAGTGTCAAATCAACACTACCCTCACAGCCAACCTCATTACTGTGCACCTGCCAGTCTTGGAATAAAGAACCTGCAACACTTCATACATCATATTATTATTATCAACATCACCACCTACCATGCCAAAAAAAACAAGACGAAGAATCCTACTGCAACAAAGGGGGTGGCTGCTCCTGCTGCTGCTGAGGCGAGTCAAGCACCAACAAAGTTGAGAAGGTGTCCCCTCATCCTAAGAACTACCAAGGTACTCTCATCCTTTTTGTTCTACACCTCTTCAGACTGTCATTACAGATAAATATGTTTCAAAATTTGATGATGCTGACACATATGATAAGGGGACACCACAGGGGGTGTTGAGGATGAAGCTCCAAACAGCTATTTCATCTGCCATTGCTTGAAGATCACTGAGGGGAAGGCTCAAATGACAGAAGACATGTATGAACTTATTGCAGAGCATCTATTTAAAAGTGTAAAGAAGGAAGATATCTTGTATCACCTTATTTTCCTTCTCGATTGGAACCTTATGAAGTGTGCAGAAAATTGTATGTGCACACAAAGATGATACACATCGAGTTCGTTGAAGACCACCTCACCTTCACATTTGCCAGAGAGAAGACAAAGCAGCATGGCGACATGCATGGCCCTTGGCACTGCTTTGCCAATCCTGAAAAGCCTCATATCTGCCTCATGCTTGCCTTGCACGCTACTTATTGACATTTCCTGAAGTTTTACAAGAAGGAGCACATTTCCTGAAGTTTTACAAGACAGAGCACCATTATTTGAAGGCTCCAATACGTATGCAAGGTACAGTGCTGCCTCCATAGAATCTTTTGTGAACTCAAAGATGATTTGAAAGACATTGGAGTAGATTGTGGTGATCTTGGGACTCATTCTGCAAGGAAAGGTGTGGCAACTTCTGTTGCCAATGGATGCACTATCGTCCGCCAATTCGTGAATATTCCACCACTTGCTACATTGTGTAGTAAGGATGTGCTTCATCTGAAGAGTGGAAATCAGCAGCGGAATAAAATGGTCTGTGTCATGAGAGTCATAAAGAAAGAAGCCAGAGACAAGAATGTTTGGATAGAAAAGTTAGCGGATTGGACCCCTGAGAAAGTGATGGAGATGTGGGATGCCGTATCTCCTGTGCTTGAAGCTAAGTACTTAAGAAATGTCAAGCGGCCGAAGGAGGCGGCATGGTCGAATCTGTTCAAGAAGATGTCAGATGCAAAAGCTTTCAGAAAAGAAGGAAGAAGAAGAGAGGGAAGGACAGTCTGATTCCATAGGATAGCTTGCATGATTGTATTTAATATATTTGTTAATGTGTTGCAGTGTTGAATGTCTGCGGAAGACATTTTTGAGATTGTAAATGCAACGGCACAGTTGTTGTATCTGTGTATAGTGTCACACTTGAAGGATTCGAGAGGGAATCTTGATCGCTGAAGATCGCTGGATAAGATCAGCCATCTGCTTGATGCGCGAGTTCTTTTTGAGCACAAAAGCCCGCAATGGCGGCCACTTTTGGAAATTATTGAAAATAACTACTTGTTAGCACTACTGAACAACGGAATGGCTTTGCCGCCGCCGTACTTCTTTTATTACATCGCGTAGTCTCGGTGGAGCGTCATAATAGCGATGGGCATGCAATAGCGTCCCATCCACGTTCGAGATAACATCCAAGTCTACTTTTGCGCGAAGCGGAAACTTAACACCTCACATCCAACCGACGATTGCTACGAAACCGCACCATCGAGGAACAAGCAAAGTAAATCCCTTCCCACTGTAATCTTGCTGTCATCTAACATGCAGCAACACTTTATATCATGATGGTGTCCAGAGTCGTAAGGTACAGAAAGCTCTCACAAGAGAGAAGTGCTCAGAGGAGGGGCAGTGATTGTCCCGCTTACGGGACCTCCGCCCCATCAAATAGCCCCCTTTCTGGCCTTTTTCGTCTTAGTGTTATTTTTGACACTAAAATTAGATCCACTATATGTGAGATTGTTTTTTCACGGTGCATGCATGTCCCATGTGCGCCGTCTGTCCGATCATCACACACAACACTAACAAAATGAACAAACCGTACCAACCAGCCTAGGTAGGGCTTGACTACAGAGGGTCAAATGGGGTATCATATCGTCTTGTAACCATTTAGGGTGAGTTTTATGGCAGTACCAACCAGCCTAGGGTTTGATATGGCAGGGGGGTTTGGGGTAAATCGGTTGTCGGATCGCTAAAATTAGCGAGAGCTCGTCGTAACATAGCACAAGTATGGGCACATATATGTGACATTAACTATGATAAAATGACGCGCACGTGCACGGCAAAAAACAACCTCCTCGGAGGTGAATAGGAAATACGAAGAGGTGTGGAGTGGGTGTACAATACAGTTGAATCGCTCGAACTATACCCCCGGGGGGTATAAGAATTTCAGGCTAGGCTGGGTCTGGGGGGGGGGGGTATAAGTCGAAATGTCAGCTGCGTCTCCTAGTAATCTCTAGTAATTAGAGAGGGGGGTATAAGAACTTGGACCCTAGGCTGAGATTTGGAGGGGGGGTATAGGCAAGTTTGGGGGGTACAGTTTGAGCGATTCAACTGTAGTGTGTTGTCTTCACTGCATGATTTGATGAGTGTGTGTACCCTTACAGTAGTACCCTTACCTTAAAACTCGAATTACTCCAATACTCCGAAGTACTCCAGAATAATCCGAAGTACTCCTGGAGTACTTAGTACTCCAGGTGCTCCTTTTATTTTTCTCTACTGATCCTCGGGTCTAGAGAGTAGCTACTAAAATAATCTATCTATCAATAAAAGGAGCACTCTCTACAATACTCTCTCTCAGAGTGTATTATAAGCAGCATATTCTTGGCAATCTACCGCGTTGGGCACCGCGTAGAAGAGGTGGTCAATATACAGGCTCCCTTGAAACCTCACATCCGCATGTGTATGAAGCGTCGACTAGGAAACGAGATTCAAAGGCATCGAGTGAGATAAAAGAGCGAGGGCATAAAATCTGTCAGATCGTAAGGTATGCATTACGGCACAATTATACTCCACAACATGGTCTCCACACCTGATTCTTATTTTGAGGTGAGTGTATATAAAACAAAGAAGACATCTCTCTATTTTAATATGATTTATCCTTTTAGTTGTAGAGATACTAACTTTTTATAAGTATCAGACAATGATGAATTTTCTCGCCACCTCTGCTTGTTGCTACTCATGATAGCGCAACGGGTGGGAACGAACAATTGCCTAAACCACCTAACCCTAACCCAGCCAATCAACTACTTGGGCTATATTTCTGGGTAGGCTGCTTCTTCCTAAACCCTCTACCAGCACCCCTCTGAACATTACCAGCAAAGACTTCACTGAGATTTTCCCTTGGCACAGAAAAGTCGCTTCCAATACCAGACCGACTAAGAATGTTTGTGACCGCAGATTGGGCTGCATTGAAGAACCTCTCAACAGGAGACCCACGGGGGGATTCCTCGGCAGCTGGACTGAACTCTGGAAAGCCGAAAGATCCAGACTGAACACTACTATCCAAAAAATCCCCATGACTACGATAGAACGATGAGTCAGTATAGCCAGTGAAGTTATGGTCGGTGATCCCAGCAGTCCCAGGAGTTATGTCCCAGGAGGAAGATAATGCTCCACCTCCACCCACCCCCACCCCGTCCAAATCTTCTGTCGAGACCCGGATATTCTGAATCATCCATTTGAGCGCTGCTTTCAAAGTTTTGATCATAGTGGCTGGCCAATGGTCACTCACTTGAGACGACTGGATCGGTCTAATCTGATTAACTTAGTATATATATGGCATGTGACCTGGCTTCGCTCAAAAGAAGAGTAGAAATCAGATGTTCGACTCAAGTATTTCATGTGAAGAGGAATCGCCAAAGGACGTCACTTCTCTTCTAAAACTAAAAGCATGGGCAAGTCGTTTAGCCACTAATTCAATAGAATTAGGCGGCATTAATACATCACATGGTGGATCTCATATCCACTAACCTCTCCCACTCATACATTCTTTTGGCGTCATGCAAATTTCACATCTCTTTCCACCTTGATATTACTATTATGACCAATATGACACAACTCATTCACTAATATTAGAAACAATAATTCCCAATGGTCTACCACACAACCATGCTGTCTGCTTATAAACTTTTGTAGTGTTTTGGAGACGTTTAGGAGCTGGACTCCGAAGTACTCCGAAGTACCCGAGTACCGGGTACTTCGGAGTACTCATGGAGTAAATTGGGAGTACTGAAAAGTACTCCCGGAGTACTCACAAATACGCCGGATTACTCTCGAGTACCGTCCCAAGTACTCCAAAAATGTGCACGGCGAAAACATAAATTTGTGTTCCGTTTGAAGTCGGGTTGTTGCAGAAAAAGACACACACAAGTCTTCGCAGCACACTTCCCCGAATCCGTATTCGTAATCCGTTTTACGGTGGGGAACGGCCTAACATCCATGGTACAATATTGTAGTCGAAACAAAACATAGTTGCAACATTCTCTACACAACATCATCAAAACATGTCGAGGAAGTCTACAAGATCCCGAAATACTAATCCAGATTATAATGGTGATGGAACAGATGGCGATTTGGAGGCGAGGCTGTATCAATACAATAAAGAAAATTGTTCGATGAAACAATTCAACAATGATCTGAAAAAAGATAATCTAGAGTCGGACGATGATGATGATGATGATGATGCTGATATTGTCGCCGACTGTATGAAGAGGCCAGCTTCTGCGTCGTCGAAGGACTATGCGTGGTACTTCCGCCAAGCGCGTTTCGGCATTCACCTCAGGATGAAGATGATCTTGAAGATAATCTCCTTTATGACGATGATATTGATCGAAAACGATGAGATTGGGGGTCTAGCTCTACCTGAGTCTGCGGGGGGAGATGACGCTGCTCCGCCTGCGGTTGACGAGGGGTGGCTGGTGATGATGTACACTTCAATGCCGACGTTGGGGCGGATGACGCTGCTGCCGCCTGCGGTTGGACGAGGGGGTGGATGATGATGTACCCTTCAATGCCGACGTTGGGGCGAATGACGCTGCTCTGCCAGTTGTTGACGAGGGGGTGGCTGGTGATGATGCACCCTTGGCTCCTCCTCATCATTTTACTCTCCAACCTCCCCAGCCGATTGAAAATGAGTTACCGCAATTGATCAATTGTATTAGCATTGACAACGAAGGTGTTTACGATCACTGATGATGAAAATATCGATATCCATGGAATTGGTTACTCTCGAAACACGAGCAATAACGCTAGCTATAACCACCAAAATGCAGCTCCGTATACTCATAGCGGCAATCACTATGATGGTAGCTGTACCAAAATACCTATCGGCGATTGTAATGGTAATCTCATTGCAATCGAGGGTGTTGCCATCGGATCAGATCTTCATCAAAAGTTTGGTTTCAGGGAAGGATTGTTTCTACAGCTTTCCAGCAGTGATGAGCATATTCATTCTTCATCTTGTTCGTTTTTTCGGCGAGGACATTGGGGGCATCGAGTGGAACGACCCTTTCTCTTCATGTATCAGTTGTATTCCCCAACTTCTTCAATAAAGATGGAAGCAGAAATGTGAGTTTGAGTGCATTGCTGGTGATGAAGATCTGTTACGCATTTTGCGAATTTGCGTACAAGGAAAATCTGTTCTGGGCAAGAGCACGTTCTACAGGCAAAGCATTTCATTGAATGTTTCATTGGTGGAACTTTACCTGACGTTAGCGATGGACGCACTGTCGTACCTCCTTTTTGAAACAATATCTGAATCCTGGGGGACAAAATCAGAGAAACTGGGTCAAAGTTGTATTGGATCCGAATCATCACTGGGATGGTGGATATTTTTGTAGGAGAGCAGTAGATGAGATCAATGGGGAAGATTCTAACTATGAAAGTAATCTCCACCTCGCATTGTGTCCAACTTACAGTTCCTAACAGAAACATGGCTGAAGAAGCTTCATTCGGTGGATGTCCGTGGTGGTCTTTTGGAGCGAAATCAAGAAGTTGACATTAGATCTCTCGATTGTAGCGATGCTTACATGGATTTCTCAGGTGAAGCAGAACGCGAGGTGCAAGGCATCATTTCAGAAATCAGGGATATTGAGCAGGAGCGTGTTGATAGCAATCGCGGCATCAGTTTACTGAACGTGGTTATGGTTGGCGAAAGAGGTTTGCTCGTACAGTTGGAAGTTCTGGTGAACAATTCAAACGAGATTGAGAATCGTATTGGTATGGCTCTCTGTGTCTTGAGTTACAAATTCATGCTCCCTCCCCTCCCAGACGAAGCAGTTATTGATTGGGATCAATCCTATTTTGGGCGTGTTTATACTCAGTTGCACAGCAAAAAGAGGAATTTTGATGCTCTAAGGCTTTTTGCAATGATGACAGGAAGAGACGACAATACTGAAAACGTAGATCGCGGTGTACGTGGGTGGTTGACAAGGAGAGGAATGGTTATTCGCACAAGGATGATTGTTCAAAATGATGTATCAGATGATTACAGCATTCGCATCTGTCTGTATTTGAAGGATTTGGCAGAGGAACTCCGCACTTGGGTTGATGAGCGCAACGATTCGAGGGAGGATACTGATGAGGATTGACCAGTCTGTTGAGGAGAAGTAAATATATATATATATATACACATAAGTTAATGAATTATCATTCATTATATCTAAATTGAACGTGATACTTGACTATGAGTTGTGATACGATGTGCATTGCTGAGAAGTAGTGGCCAATTCTGGTGTAAAGTATCAAATTGCAGATCTATCAAAGTAGTGGTCAAACCCGTCATACACATTTCATTGCAAAATCATTTCAGCTGGCCTGTTTGTTTTTTTTGAACATTTTCATGTCAATACGGAATATCTTAGGAAACCAACTCTCAATTTGGTACTGAACGTAATTTGGATCTCGTCCATAATGGAACCAAGATATTGATCTGTAGCAAGCACTTTGATCAACCGAGCTCCAGTAATCGATCTTTCTGCTTTGCAGATATCCATCAAACGAATCAACAAATTTGTGAATTGGACTTCAGAAAGTGATTGCCACTTTTGCCGAATGGTAGTTGTCTTTATCACCTTCGTGAGTGATGGCATATTGATGTTTGTAGGTACGATGGAGCGAAGGATAGGATCTAAGACCCAACCGTAATGATCAATATCATTGAGACCGGTGGTTAGGTCAGTATTTGGGTCGCTGTTCTCATCAGACACATTCTCAATAGTGAGGAGTCCATTCAATGGACTTGGTCCATTGCCGGTGAGGTAATTGTACACGCAACCGAAACCACTCTCGCGCAACAACGAGCAAAGCATAAAACCATTCATTCTTTCTGCGCATCATTCCATATCGATTATGAAAGTATGCCTCTGCAGCCTCGGCTAGTTCTTGTGATTGTAGGTCAACAAACATCATCTCAAGTGGGAATGGGGTGTACAAGCCTAAAAGATATAGGCGCGTGATGGGGTTGATTCCACCTTCCAGCCTGCCCAATTTATGTCGAGCAAGAAAATAGTAGCTCTGCGGAGTTATTTCAGCTCCTTCAGGTATCACCACTCGAACCATGTAGATGCCAAATTGCATGCCTTCAAGCTTTGCTTTCAATTCAGCATCGCTTGCAATTTGCTCATGACGAAAGACAACAATGTTGGGATGTGTATGTCCATTCATGATTTGATCGAAATCTCCAACAAAGAATGAGTTAATGGAAGTAGAAGTGTCATTTGTCGAACTTTCAGGGATATAGTCGCGCATTTCTCTCTCGAATTCTTCCTTTAGTCGGCGCATCTTTTGCAATTCATTTCCGACATTTGTCATTGCCGTTGCGGTCAAAACGCTGACCCGTCTGAGATTGGGGAGAAACGTTGCGCATTTGGTCCCATTTCACACCAAAAGCACCATCAATCTTGAAGAAGTTGACAATGTACTCTCGCTGTGATGATGAAAATACTGAAGAGCTATGAATGAAAAGACAATGTCATCAGTGGTAGTCAATAATATCACAGAGACTGAAGAAACAATGATTTGGAAACTACTTACCTCACATGACTTTTCGCCACCACCTATTCCTTGTTCTAGTGAATAGAATACTTTATGGACCATACTTTCACACATGAGACCACAGTCCTTTGGGACATAGATTGGTTTGCTAATGCGACTAATCGGGGAGCCTGTGTCCAATGTAGCCAACCGTCGTTGATGTTGCGTTCCCCGTGTCGCATCATCATATGAATCAGCAAATACTACACCAATCTTCGTTGCTTGAATCCATTCAAGAAGCCATCGAGGGACATAAGGGCGAAGCGCTTGCTCCTTTGGAGTTAGGAACTCGGAGGCGAGATAGATAATGTCGAACGGGTTCGACTCATTCTCCAAAATGCTACTATCAAATCATCCATACTAATTTGCCTCTGTTCAGGCAGATTTCTTCCATTGAGACCATTTGCTGTCAGACCATCATTTTTTCGTCTTTTAGTATTGTTACCAATACTGCCGGTAACATTGTTCTTCTTACGAAACATTGTTTCGTTGAAAGAGTGAGACAAAGCACTAGCATAAGAGCAAAGAATTTAAAATTTACACTTACCTTGGACGACATTACACATGCGGATATCCCCCAGTGTACTTTTGTTCGTAATTCTGAGCGATGTAGGATGTTTTGGTGGATGTTCCTAATGCCAAGGTGAATGGAGACGGATCATAAGTGCCGTCCTCTGTCTTTTGTGCCGTGAGCGGGTGAAGCCACTTTGATAATCCCATGATGCTTACTTTCGACTTGCTGTGCTGAAATGCCCCTTCATCGTGTGAAGGAGTAGTAATGATCATCAATTATGCGTTAGCCGCCCTGATATTTTGTTCTGTGTTCTGTGTTGTGTTGGAGGTTGAGCATGATTCTTTCTCTTCGGCAGGCGGCAGCACTCTTTTTTGATGAGATCTTTCAGGGGAGAGAAGCTGGTACCAGTTCGGACAGAAAACGGTACCGTCTACATAATTGAAATCAATCAATTGGACATGGAGGAGTTACTTACATACTCCAATACAAATATCTCCTTAGTCTGGAGGGCAATGGCGTAGCGACGGGGCTTAAACGGATGCTTGCATCTAACAGTGTCGTTTTCATGCCCCCTCCAACAGCGGTATTATTCACGATGGAGAGCAAACTTGTCCCTTATGTTCATTATGTGCCCGTGAAGAGAGCCTGATCTGATTTGTTGAGTCAATTGGAATGGGCGAAGGAGAATGATGATGATTTGTTGAGTCAATTGGAATGGGCGAAGGAGAATGATGATAAGTGCAAGTGGATATCGGAACAAGCGACGGCATACATTCAGAACTTATGGTCAAGTGACCAGGAGCCATTTGATCTCATAGTAATCAAGCATATGATGGGGAAGATGTATCATATCATGAGGTGATGTTTGAGTAAGGCATTGACTGTATGTCACTCGGGCTCTCAATCTGACAAGGTATGCTAGATAGGGCCAATCCTAAATCGTTTTGACAACGGTCTGCAGAGCAAGAGTGTTGAGAAGACGAAGGAAGCCACTGCAACTGCAAGTGAATGGGTGAGCGAAGTCAAGGTCAGGGATGTTGGCTTTTACTAGTCTCGCCACAAAATCAAGAAAGATAGCTGGCAGTGTGACATGAGCAGGTACTGAATCATAATCTAAAGACGCACTGCAACTACATGATGAATTGATTTTGAGTTTGATTGCCGTGTTTAAATACTTGACAGAACCTCTGAGTGGGCTGAAAAGAGTGGCCGTCTAAATGGAGTGATTTCGTTTCCATATTTTTACACGCCCTCCTTTTTTGCCGCCATCACAAATCACCTTCTCAAATACACCATGTCGACTCCATCCGCCGGCTCTACCACTGCCTGGCACAACGAATAGTAGAATATCACCAACATGTGACCTAACTCACTCTTTCACGCATGTTCTTCTGATTTACTAAGGAGCGTTGCCTGATTCTTCGTATGTTTCTTGCTTGCATAATCAGAATCATACAAAATGGCAAGATTATGTGTATGTATGTTGAGGCAAACAGGGTTTTCCTATCACCATGAAGCTCAAACATGCGACAAATTCACCCTATTATTGGTGATACTATAGTATGGCTATTTTTGCTTGTGCACTTGCAGCATCACATGATATGGGCATGTAATGGAGTTGAAGATGCATGATGGATACATCAACTTTATAATTAAAGATGGCTACCTCCGTGAGCACTGTATTGATTTCGTTGGTGTTCACAATGAATGATCACTATGATTGATTGTGGGACGATCATTTTCATTTCGCATATGCTAGCTACTAGATTATTTGGCATCATTGGATTATTCCAATTCCAATGTACATGGTAGATGGTTGAGTACACTCCTACACCTGAAACAAAAACGACTTGTTGTTATCACGTTCGTACAATTGAGCATTGTTGCCGTTTCGGAGAGTTTGATGACAGTCTTTCGACACTCATCTTCATAGTTGAGGTTATGATTGTATTAATGTAACGTATAAGATCCCTGGAAGTCAGCTGCTACAGCTTGCGCCGTTTGCAGATGCAACACTACAAGCCACCTCCTCCAGTCACTCTTCTAGCATAAATATACTTTGGGGAATGAGATGATCAATGCTCCCAATATACGTCATCCTATATCAAGCTGATTGGCACATATATATGAAGGACCCCCGAACAGTGCGAACAATAGAGCCGAATCAATCGAACAATAGAGCCGAATCGATCGATGATACCATACAATCACCCACTCTATGACCTACGACCACCAGGCTATTAAGTTGCAGCTGCAAATGGTATTCACGACTATGGTAGTTCATCTTCAGTGTGCCTTTCTTCATCACTCTACTGGTTGTTGTGGGTTCCTTCGATTTCTTCTGGCCGTACACATGATGATTTCTGCAGGTGATGAGTGCTCGGCACACTCACATCTGTCGCTGCTCCCCTCATAGATCATGGATTGTTACGGATATAAATCGAAAGTACACCTTTGATTACAATCTTTCTCCCCATGTATTCCTACTCCTGTACGGCAAGGAAAGTCCTTCGTCACAGTGTTTTTGTTACTTGTATTCCCGCATAGTTTTTGTTATTACGTGCAAAAAATTATTACCACATATATATCATGGCACTCCCACCGGCCCTGGCTTCGTCTCATCACTGACCGCAGATCATCTACCCATCAATTTGAACCAATATCAATGAATTGTTGTTGTTATCCTATCATTCCCCCGTATCATTGTGTTGTAATTGTGTTAAAATACCGACTACGTCACAAAATATGCAGCGAATGGGCCGTATCGGCTAATCGGCTCATCTGGGCGAATCTAACCACCACCAGCTCGCGAGCTGTTGTCGTATTACTAATATCGTTGGTTTGTTGCATTGTGGATGGTTGATCAGTGTCCAAAGGTCCTATGTTGTGTAGGGGGCCGATGTATTTGTCGCTTTTTATATTATAACGGTCACATTTGTAGTAGGAAACCAAGAAATAAGGTCAGAGCCCCGAGACAGAAAAATCCTTCACATCATGGGGTCAGATGGGTCCACTGAGGTGTCCGACGCCGGTTTATGGTGGTTACAACCATCGTTCCGCTCCACACCATCGCCACCGCCGTCGCCATGGTTATTGTGTTCAAAGTGAGTGCTCGTGTGAAAGTGCTAACAAAAAGGGGGGCTAAGGCGAGTTTCCCCGTTCCCCTTTGATTATGCGCCTCAGATTTGAGGGCGTGTAAGAATCCGGAAACCGAAATCACTCCATTCTAAATATGTATCAAAGTCAAAAGCTGCGACCGCTTGACGAGGGTTAACCTTGATCTGATCGCAGTGCGACAAAATCCGTGTGCGTCTGTCTTGGTGCTCCCGCCCAGCGCGCCTCTCTCTTCAAGATGGGATTTTTGGATTTGTGCACGTCGTGTAGCTCGTGCGTAGCCATCTATCGAAGCAACTAAACAACAGCCATGGCATCCAATTCCAACGCCAGCCAAACCTTCACCTGCGCCCTAACCGGCCTAACCCCCCTAACCGACGCGGTAGTCACCCCCTCCGGCTACATCTGCAGCCGTAAGCTCCTCTTGACCAAACTCTCCGAAAATGGCGGCATGGACCCCTTCGATACATCTCGTACCCTTGATGAAAGTACCCTTGTGGATTTAACCTCGTCCAATTCGGCGGTGGCCCCTCCACGTCCGCCCACTGCCACCTCCCTCCCTTCACTTTTGACTCAGATCTCGACTGAATTTGACACGGTGTTATTGGAATTGTACGACACACGTAAATCACTCGAAGAGACACGTCGTGAGTTAAGTTCGGCATTGTATCAAAATGATGCTGCTGTGAGAGTTGTGGCACGATTGGTGAGGGAGAGGGATGAGGCTAGAGGTGCATTGGAGGAGTTTTTGGCCAAGGGGGTGTGTTGCTCCCCCTACTGCTGCCTCTGCTGCAACTGATGGTGGGGAGGGAGCAAAGAGGAGTGAAAAACGTGCCGCACCAGTTGAAGAGGATGCTCCACCATCATCCAAAAAGCCACGTTCCAACAACGATGCTGCTGTTGGTGAAGACCTATCCAAAATCCCACAAGATACACTCAACACCATGACATCCACCTGGGAAATCCTTTCCAAAAATCGACGCACTATTGCCAAAAAGTCCAAACGTTCAAAGGAACAGATTGCCAAGCAAGACAAATTGTTGGCGGAGAAGTTAAATGGAGAGGAAAAGAAGGTTAATTTGGGCAAGAGTACGGCCAAGGCGGGTGTGTTGTGTGTTGCAAAGATTAGTACCAGTTGTCATTTGAATGGTGTGGGGGGAGATGAGTATATTGTTAGTGGGGGACATGACAAACAAGCAATTGTGTATAATGTTACCAGTGGGCAGATTGTGGCAACTTTGTCCGGAGCAGGTGGTGATGTGACTGCTGTCAGTGGAATGGTAGTTACCGATAAAGTCATGTTGATTGGTACTGGGAGTTCGGATGGGCTGGTAAGGTTGTACTCGGTACCGATTGCGAGGTGGGGGGGATGATGAGGTTCAACTTTTGGGGAGTGAACAGTTGGGGAAAGGAGAGGGAGTGGTTCCTGTGAGTGTTGTTGTTCATTTCTCGTCGACTGTTGAGAGTGCTACCGTTATTGTGGGCGGATCGGATGGTTCAGTGAATGTATTCAAATTTTCCGAGTCGCGATTTAAGTTGATCACCTACCTCAAATCGGAGGATGGTATTAACTTTTCATCCGGGTGTATCCACCCCGATGGACTTATTTACGCTGCCGGAACCACCACGGGCAAATTGTTAATTTACGATCTCAAGACTCAGGCTGTTGCGGGTACCCTCGAAGGTCATGATGGCAGTCCCATCAATTGCATTAGCGTGTCTGAAAATGGGTATCACGTTGCTACCTCCTCATCGGGAGATTCTCCCATTCACATTTGGGATTTGCGCAAGTTGAAGTTAAGTGCCACCATTACACCCCCATCGGATGTGGGTACTGTGGCTTCATTGGCATTTGATCCCATGGGATTGTATCTTGCCTATTCGGGAGAAGAGTCGACAAAAGTTTGTGTTGTGAAAGATTGGGATCGTGTGGTTAGTTCGTTGAGTAAAACCAAGACGGGTACAAAGGGAAACAATGCACAAGCAGCTCCAACCTGCGGTGGTGTCGTTTGGGGAGGAAAGGGACTTGAAGAAGATGGGGGGAAGGTCTGGATTGCTGCGGGATGTGATGGTGAGAAGCCTATTCGATTCTGGGGCGTTGAATAAGTCGAGAACAGCCAAGGAAGGAAGATATACTACTGATGGGGTGAGTTGGAAGGCAGGAGGAACAAATGCTACGAAATAGACTGATACGATAACCTCAATTGAATCTTCTTGTGATGTAAATTGTCAAGCATACGTGTGTGATTTTTCTCATTCGCATTTGCTTCCAAAGAGAAACTTCAGGCAAAACAAGAGCAAATGACATGGTGGTAATGCAGTAAGTTGCTGTAGTACCTACACTCCTAAACAAGTACCTTGTAGGTTGGGTGCCGAACCTGCGTAGCGAGGAAAGGGTTCGCCCAACCAATAATTACCACTCGCACTTCTCTCTAGAGACATGAGGAACACTCTTCTCTACCAATAGGGTTAAATGAAGTTGAAGTTTATTAAGTTGAAGAAGATCGTGAAATTATTCATTCTGACGCATGCGCAGCGAACCCAAATTTAGCGTGAGGCCTTTGGAAATATCAATGAAACGAGAATATTTTTGAACTCGCTTGAGAACATGAGGCCTCGGGCTTACTCCCATGTTCAGGGCAAGTTCAAGTGAAAGTGGGTGGCGAATGGCGAGAACGATTCGCCATTACATACTTAATGCTGTAACATTTTCGGCTGACCAATCCCACACATCCACTCTCGAATCGGCGCTCCCATCGGCCTTCCGACACGTACGGTTTACGGGAAGAGGAACACATCAACGTAGATAATATTCTTGTCACAATTTATTCTACTCCTCTCCCTATATTTCCGCTATAGCCGGGGACGACGACTTCATTGAACAGCTAATTATTTATCTTTACACACCGACGACCACATCACTTATCTCCCCGCGAAGATAATATAATTACAAAAATGCAGCCAACACAAAACGACGTATTGTCGGGCCGCGGCGCGTGCTTTAACCAACACCCTGGCAACAAACACTTTAGGAGGATGCTTGATGCACAAATGGTAAGTTACAGACAGATTCAACTTTTACTTGTTCATTTAACAATTAATTTTATGGATTTTATTGCCTCCCCTTTCATCTTCGCACTTCTTTTACATGACATGACAATCTAACGTCCCCGTATTCATTTCCCATGAAACCCCTTCCAATTAATTTCTTAAAGGATTCCTATACCACGGGTACCAAGAAGAAAAAGATGGTTATTTCACATGCTATTGTTGATGCGATCTACTCAATGGAGCCACCCGGCAGATTTCTCAAGAAGTGTGATAACAATACAATATGGAGAGAGCTCTCAAGGAAGGAGGCGTCGAATAAGGCAGCACAAGCAATGGCATACGCTGTTCGGGCTGAGATCAAATTGAAACCGATACTTCCTTCGGCGGCTTCTTCCCAACCTTCTTCCCAACCTGCTCAAGATCAACAACAGATCCCGTTGTATGTGAACTTTCCGAATGAAAGAAATTCAGAGTCCACGGCATCTGCATCTGCATCTGCAGCTAGTCGTCAATGGGGAGAGGGCAAAATTACAGATGACGATGACGGTGCTGGTCATAACAATCCGTTGGGGTATAATGAGTTTATTTCCTGATAATCCCAGCCTCCAGCAGCAACTTCTTCAAATGCAACAGAAACATTCCCAATCCAACCCGGCCTCCGCCTCCTTCCCCTCAAATTCGGGTTTAACTGCTCAATCCCTGGCAAGAGCTCACCTGCTTTCTCAAGCACAGATTCAGCAGCAGCAATATCGTCAACAACAACAAAATCAGTTGCGCCGTCAGTATCTAATGGGTCAGCATGCATTGCAGCCTCAGCCTCGATTTCCGCCTATTCAGACCTTATCAGCTCCAGGAACAATTCCGCAGAACATGGACTTTCTTCGCCAGGAGTTTTTGATTCGTAGCAACTACGGAACAGGAGCTCAACCGTCTAGCTCTGCTCAGCAGCATCAAAGGAATGTGAACAACTACGGAACAGGAGCCCAACCGTCTAGCTCTGCTCAGCAGCATCAAAGGAATGTGAACAACTACGGAACAGGAGCCCAACCGTCTAGCTCTGCTCAGCAGCATCAAAGGAATGTGAACAACTACGGAACAGGAGCTCAACCGTCTAGCTCTGCTCAGCAGCATCAAAGGAATGTGAACAACTTCGGAACAGGAGCTCAATCGTCTAGCTCTGCTCAGCAGCATCAAAGGAATGTGAATGCTGCGAGTAATAATTGCATGCCAAACCTGTCAATGTTTGGTGCATCAAACGCTCCTCAGCAGGGGGCACAACTCCTGAATCAAGAGCAACGTGCAGCGATGCTGCGTAATCTATTGGCAGCACCTTCTTATGCCGCTCCTGATCGGCAGCCATCCCAGTCACAGTCGATGAGTCTGCCCCAGCGTCAGATAGAACTGCTTCAACGGAACTTACAGTCACAGAATCCTCAGCAGATTGATTCCGTAGATGAGGTAGTGGTAGAGTTAAGGGATGCTGATATTCCCCCCTCATCGACTACAGAGGGGCAGGGGGGGGCGGAGGGGGGGGATGGCCTGAATAAAAGGGGATAGAGGACGACGGTCGAGGTTTTTGAAGGTGTCAGGGAGCGGATGAAAGATGTCCAATCCCTTCCAGATTCCAACCAGAGAGGAAGTTTTGACAAGGATTTACGACTTCTTCTTTGCGTATTGTATTGCTGTCATAATCAAGATTAGATAATTAACAAATAAGCATCCCCGTGTCCATAGTCAACTGGTGACAAGTTTTCTGAAGCCTGCATCTTGCTTTATTTGGATGAAGCAGCTAGAGAGAGGGGCGGCGGGGTATGTAGGCAGGTGATAATATTGTTTGTCGGAAACTCTATAAGATGAAATTACTTGCTTGCTCATGTACTATGTAAATCTAAACCTCTATCACGTCCTTGCATCTCAAATCTAATAAATACCAGGAGTATTGAATCCATCTTCCTCCAAAAATGAATTGTTATCCACGAGCGTCAAGGAGAAGATCAAGACAATGCGGAGGATAATTATTGTGACCCAAACTGAGAATAGGATGGATACAACTCGTAGAGGGAGTTTGATGCATGATAATAGATGATCTTGAAGCGCTGATAGTGGCTGTCGTCGATGATGAAACACTGAGGGAACTTGACCGCATGTCATCGTAAGACCCGCAGGTGCATCTGGGGCGGCGGTAGTGACAGTAGTGGCATCATCGATTACATCCACTACACTGCTTCCAAGTGAAGCTTCCGTAGCTTCATCTGGCACACTGGTCGTTGCAATGGACGATGAGGCATTCACATTTCCCTCCAATGACAGCAATTCATTCTTGTCCTCTTCTTCGTCCTCCTCACTGTCCTTATCATTATCCAACAACCTCATCGTCAGGTCATCATTTTCCTTCCTCGAGACCATCAATTCCTTTACAATCTCCTCATTGTACAAATGAGATCGAACCACAGCCTCATTCAACGAACCAATCGACTCTTCGTAT
This sequence comes from Skeletonema costatum, assembly GCA_018806925.1. Classification (NCBI taxonomy): domain Eukaryota; phylum Bacillariophyta; class Thalassiosirophyceae; order Thalassiosirales; family Thalassiosiraceae; genus Skeletonema; species Skeletonema costatum. The sequence continues at coordinate 82,787 of JAHBBA010001128.1, read as the reverse complement.
TCATGTAGCTTTTCCACATGATGAGATGATTCTTGGAGGGCTTGTTGCAGTTGTGCTTCCAATGATTGGATTTGGTCAGCGTCTTGACTAGTTTGTTGTAGCGTTTTGGATTCTAGTTGACTTTTAAGTTCGGCAATTTCGGCTTGTAGCTCAACCATAGCATCATCGTCCTTGATGTGAGCATCGTGGTTAACTCCCACAGATGTGACATCTTCGTCATTAGTAGCATCATTCGAATAACTGCGTAAGCTATCGTGTAACTGTACAATCATATCGGTACATTCTCCAAGTTGACGTTTCAAGCTGTCTACTTCCTCTTGAACCTCCAGTTGCTGTTGCTGTTTCTGTCGTTGCTGTTCACAGTTGTCCTCTTCCTCCTCTTCCCGTTCAACTTCAGCACTATTCAAATCAAACATTGAATTTTCCCCACCCAATCGTTTCAATAAATCATACGCATTCTTACGTATGTTACGTTGTTGTGAAGATAAGAATGGTGAGATTGGCATGACTTCAATATTGCCGATAAAGTTGTCTTCGTCATCGCTGTCTTCTTCCGAGATGGATTGCAACAGTTGTAGCGGCTGCTGCTGCTGCTGTTTGATGTATTGTGCTGCTGCATCTTTTGGTGGTGGTGACATGACGACAGAAGTTGTAGTGATCACTTTCATCGGGGAGGAAGAGGCATGTGACGACGACAATAATGACCCCGGCGTAATCTCACTCTCCTCATCCCCTTTTATCATCCCCTCACCCTCCATCTCTTCGATATCTTCCCCGTCCACTTCAATGGATTGAAAAGATGAAACTTCAAATACGTGGTGCTTATCATCATCATCGTCAGGAATCGAGGAGGAGGAAGAAGAAGTCTCAAAGGAAGAATCCTGTGTCCCCGGCGTGTCAGGCCGAGCAGCTTCACTGTCGCTTTCGCCATCTCCCTTATTGTCGGACCGAGCACTGATTAATTTTACAGGTGTTGTTCGAACAATAGAGGCCGGAGAAAGGGGAGCCGGTTGTTGTTTGATTATAAGGTCGTTGTCGTCATTGGCAGAGTCTGTAGGGCCGGTAGCACACAACATGTCGTTATAATCGGCATAAGACATGTCATCGTTTTGTTGGGGACAGTCATCTTCGGAATCGGAAGAATCGGCAGCCTCTTTGCAGTGGCTAAAGAAATCCCACCACGGCGATGCCTCCTTCTTCTTACTCGGGGCGGCCGCTAGTAGACACTGCTGCTGCTGCTGCATGGTTACTGGTTACTCTTTATATCATGAGAGTTGGCACGGAGCAAACTCTAACGGCTGACAACTCGTACTACACAACTTATCATTGTCATGCACTTGGGGCGCGGCGTGCGTTGAATTCAAATAAAGCCACATTTGAGAAATCGAGAAAGCTAACGGTAGTCTCCTTTCTGGCCCACGGCCCACAAAACCAAAAGAAGCCAAGCCGCCACAAGTATCACTTTTCAGTGCATGCTCTTGCTTTTCAACGTGCTTCATCTTTGAGAAGGAGGAAGGATGTGTCACGAGATGTCGAGGTGTATAGAGGTAGCAGGGCAGGTGACAGCTCAATTTATTTCAATCGAAGTATATGAGTACAACATAATGAGTTTATGACTTATCGGGGACTGCGCGCGCCTGATGCTTGAGCCAAGAGTAAAGCTTGAGCAGAGTATTGGAGGAGCCTCTTTGTTGGAGAATCACAGTAGATGATCAGAAAGACGCAGGTTGGAGACAAAGATGGCACTTAGAGATGAAGAAGGCTAGCGTGGTGGAAAAGAGTGAACTAATTCATGGCCTTAACTCTTAACTTTTGAAATGCTATCAAGAAGAGAACGATCTAAAGCAGAAGAAGAAAAAATAAGATCAACCGAATGCCAATGAATGAAAAATGCTGAGCACATGATACGACCCGTAGTCAAGAAGAGACACTCTGCTTAAAGGGGGGCACTTCCCTGAGCAGTAATGATGGAATCACTATCGTACATACAACATATCTCATTAGCGTATCTTGTAGAAACTTTTCTTAATGTCTACGTACCCGAAGGAGCAGCTTTTCGTTGCAATGCACATGCAATACATAAGTAAGTGAGTATGTGCATTCAAGGAGAGCCAATGTACTGAACAGGCACGCTTTGTTTCCAACAAGTTCAATACCGCACGGTACAGTCCAGAACAGCTATGCTGAGTTGAGTACCGCTTTTGATTTTAGAGTTCGCGTTGATTATTTCCCTCATCATTTACCCGCGAAGAGAGGCAAGAGGCAGTGAGCCTCTCGCGGTGTGCGGTGTGACCACAACTTCCAACAACTGAATAAGAGTGCTCCTAACAATATGAAGACATTTACTATTATAGTCTGCAGCTCACTCGCTGCCACTTTTGTCGCCGATGCACATCCGAAACAGAATCTCAAAGGTACACAGGCGCAGTCTGCTACGTCCGATGCTTCGTCCGATGAGTTTCACAATCTCGATCGCCATCTGTCCATAGAGATGGGCATAGAGATAGACAGCCACGTCACCTTGATTGATAATTCAAGCTACGCCTACCAATTCCGAATGGATTTGTCGACCCCTCTATTGATGACTTTCGATGGAACGCCACTCATTGATTCATGCATCAATTGGGATAATTCGCCTGGTGGTGTTAGGCCAACAAATTTCACATGGTATGGAATTAGCTTTCAGCTCCCAGAAGATGCAAGAGCTCTCTTTGGAGCTGCTAACACTGCCACTGCCCAGCCTCTGGAAAAAGATGGATTCGTACAGCAGTTGAACGATACAGCTGTAGCTGTGGCCAAGTACAACTTCGTCACATCCGCTGATCGCCCGTCATTCGAGCAAGAATCAATAACGGCTTCTTTTGGAATACATTTTCATTTGACTTACCGGTGGATCAAACTATGTCGAGCAGCGATCACAGCAAGGGGTGTCTTGTACTGTGGAGGAGAATGCCAATGGAACAACGGTGCGCTCTTTGGCGAATCCAACCTTGACTGTTTCTCTAGAACGTCTGAGTTCCCCGGCCCCGGCCCCTGCCCCAACCCCTGCCCCTGAAACCGAGTTCATCCTCCATGGCAGGCAGTTTCTTTTCTATCACCGCTTGGCTTCGTCTGTCTTACTTCTGTTTAAGTAACTCCACTAAAATACAAGTCCAGAGCAATGGGGGGGCTGACTATCAAATATATCTCAAATAATGATTGCTTTCTGTACACAGATATCTACTGTAACTATTCTATTATTGTCTCAATCATTATATAATTAGCAGGACACTCGTCTGTGGTTGCAACACGTGTTATCATCTATGGTGTTCTCGTCACAGAGACTGCCTTCTTTGTTCTTGTCTTCATCTTGCTCCCTAAAGAGGTAAAACTACATCATCCAACTCAACTGTCAATTCATCATCTTCAAACGGATGTTTCGTGGTGCAGTTGGTTGCTACTGCCGATGGTGCAGGAGCGTTGAGTATCATTGCAAGAGCACCCCAAGCAAGAGCTGAATCGGCAACTTCTTTGGCACTATGCGAAGCTAACGTCTCTTGGGGACTGAATTCATTGCTCACTTGCTGATGTTCAACATCATCAATGTCAGGGACAATGAAAAAATCGCCTTCCGATTCATAATCATCATATGATGAAAGAGATGCAGTAGTGCATGAATCATTGAGGCGATCAGCCCCCTCTTCATCCTTGAATGCATCGATACTATCTTCTTGAATATCGGGAATATCATCATAATCACCTCTGATAATCCCTTCCTCAAGATCCCAGAACAAGGTAATGTCTCGTTTCTTTCCATGCTTCACGATGGAAGCTGGAGCAGGGGACCCCAAGATTCCAGACAGCACAAACCATTTCAGGGCAGTGTCTACGTCTTCCTTGACCGATCGGGTAGCATCATTAAGCGAGGTTGCTACCGTCTCATTAGTATTCGACTCTTCTTCGTCGTCAATGTTCGGGATAGGATCTTCAGCTTGAGAAGATTCTACAGCATTGGCTGTGGTGTTATCATCTACAGGGTCATTATTGCTCTCCTCTATCTTGTCGTCCAAGCAGCTGCCGCCGCAAGTTGAAGTAGGCTCCATATGATGTGTTGCCACCACTTCTTCTTGATCTTCCTCGCCAGGAGATCCATTGGAAGAAGATGAAGACACTATACTACGTAATATTGACACCACATTGTCAACGGCAGTTGAAGCACATCCACTGCCGCTGCAATCATCAGCAGCCGTTGATGTGCTCATGTCATTGTAACAATCGTCATCTTCAGAATCGTAAGGTTCTTCTCCTCTACAGCGACTGAAGAGATCCCACCAAGGAGAGGATATCTCCTCCTTCCGCTTCGTCATAGTATCTAATGGTGGTGATAGACAATGCTGCTTCATCATGGTTGGCCGTTATCTGTCACCACAACTATAGCGACAACTTATCTTTGCGTGCATGCATGCATGATGCACTTGGCGCAAAGATTTGAAACGACGGAACACGGCCAGTTTGAATTTGCATTGAGCCAACTTCAACCACGTGGGCACGGACAGGACGTGGGCTTTCTTTGGGCAGTTGGGCTCTGATCCACGGATTTGCCCTCTTATTCACCACATCACCTCTCTCGAATTCTGATGCCAAGATGGCGCATTTTTCCGATTGCCAGCATCACAAATGTGTTGAATCTTCAAGCAGGAGCCAGCCGTGTGAACTATATAATCATAAGAGTCCTATCTTTAGATCATTGGCCAGGCAGCAAAAGCATAAGTTTTGTTGGTTAGACCGCTAGATTTCGTTTCTATCTCCAATAAACACAGTAGTATGAGACAAATATCGCCCATCATGATGACATGTTCATGTCTTATGTTCATTGCAACGCTTCCACTCCTCACTAATGGATTTGCAATAAACAAACGAATAACGACAATACCCAGCTCTCAAGCAACAATAAGCAACCGCAATATAATATCATCATCGGTATCATCACTCTACGTGGCCGGAAGCGAAATAGACGAAACATCAGAACTGCCATCAGACAACAACGATAACGAACTCCCCCTAACCTACCTCGAACTAGTCAATCTACCACGCCACCCCTCCAACGAAGCCGCCAACACAATACTAACCGCTACCGAAAAAGCCATACGATCCATGCAAAAGTGTGAACTGTACAATGACAAAGTATCCGCCAACATTGAACAACCAAAGGAAGAAATACCATTATTAATGGAGACAGAGAGTGTCTATGCCAACTCCTACGTCGACCTATCCAAAGTGTCCACCATTGGATTCGACTACGATTATACTTTAGTGACGTATACGCAAGAGTTGTTGGGGTTGATTTATGACATGGCGTTGAGGAGGTTGGTGGAGGAGAAGGAATATCCTAGGGAGATGTTGGAGAGTGGGTTGAGGTTTGATCCGTTCTTTAGTATTCGTGGTGAGTGCATGTTATGATGTTGATATGGATGATTTGTTGACGTTGTTTGTTGATTATTGCTTGTTTAGAAAGCAGTATGGGGGTTTCCTTTTATGATATTATATGCTCAACACTTCCCTATCTTTACTCCACTTTCACAACTCACTCGACAATAATATCACCATCATAATAATACAATCAAATATCAATCATCAAAACACAGGACTTGCCGTAGATCGTGAAAACGGCTGGATCTGCCACCTAAGCTACACCCACAAAGTAGCCTCCGCATGGGAAGGCCGGCACCGCGTCTCCGCCCCAACCTAATGGCCGAATACTCCGGCAAACGCGCCCTCAGCCCCTCGGAACGCAAACGACGTCTCAAACCACTCAATGATCTATTCTCCATGGCGGAATGCTGCTTAATGGCAGACACGGTACAATTCTTTCTAGATAGGGATATTCCATTCTGTCCGAGGAGTGCGGTGAATGATGTTTTGGGGAGTATTACTAATACGCATATATCGGGTGATTTTCACAAGTTGGTGGCGCAGGAGCCGGAGAAGTATTTTGAGGAGAAGCCGCATTTGAAACAGGTGTTGGATGGGATGAAGGATGCTGGGAAACGATTGATTTTCGTTAGGTGAGTGGTAGTAGTGTATCTTTGTAGGAGGGGGAGCGGGGGACTGGATTATTTGCATGCATGAAGCAATCCAACTCCAACATCATCTTACCTTCAACTTTCTCTTTCTGAAACAAATAGCAACTCCCCGTTCTGGTATTGTGATGCCGGGATGAATTACGTGGTTGGTCCAGATTGGAGAGATCAATGGGATGTTGTCATTACCTCTGCAGGAAAGCCGGCATTTTACACGGAGGATAATAGACCCTTTCGAGAAGTCGATATTGGCACTGGGAAGCTCAAATTCAGGCAGGTGAGTCCCTCATTTATTCCGATACAATTTGGTTGGTAGTGACACTTTAGATACAATAGTTGCATGGTCTCATATCAAACCTTCTTCTACTTTCTAGGTCCTCAAACTCGAAAAGGGGCGTGTGTATACTGCTGGATGTCTGAAGGAGCTTACGCAGTGTATCAACTGGTCACATCCCCTCTCTTCATCATCTGATCAAGATGATATTCCGTATGATGACATTTATTCGCCTTTAACTTCGCCCAATGTCATGTATGTAGGTGACTCTCTCTTTGCAGGTAAGTATTCCCAGAGGGTTGACTCGCAAATCTTGTTTCATTTTACTCGATGGCTCACCGTATCCGCTCAACTTTACTCGACAAAGATCTGGTGGATGCAAAGCGTGAATTCGGTTGGACAACTGCAGCAGTGACACCCGAAGTAGGATGGGAGATTGAATTGCAACGAAAGACGGAATTCAGAGTGTGCTGGCAGAGCGATTGAAATGCTCTTGAATTCACTCCGATTGTATCAGCGACAGCTTGGCACTGGGCTTCGGTCGAAGGAGATTTGGAAAGTGATGGACAAAATGGAGAGGCTCGTGTCGAGTTGGAGAGATGAACAAACGAGACTATTGGGTAATTCTTTTGGGTCCGTGTTTAGAGCAAGATACCAGCCATCCCTCTTTGCTCACTCTTTACGAAGATATTGTGACCTATACATGAGGTTGAGACCAGATAGAGTACGCCTTCATTATTGGCCAAAGTATTCATGTCAATCTAACTTCTTCTTTTCTGTTTGCAGCAACGTTGGGAGTCTTCGTCATTACTCGCCACAGCATAGATTTTATCCTGAATCGCCCAAGCTGTTATCACATGAGATTAGAGGGAGCAATCCAGGTAAGAATGTTCTAACACGTATTCCTTTCTCCTTTTAAATCTTCTAGTCTTTGCTAATTCTTCTTTATATGCGACATCGTGTGCTTGTGTAGAATGTTGCGATATTGACGACGACATTTTCCTTGACTTTGACTGCTGATTTGATTTGACGAATGCGATCTTGCTCCTTTGATTGGTCACCGCTTACGCTATTCAATGTGATGTGAATAAATGTGCAATCATTGGGTGTGTGGTGGTAGGTCAATGCTTGCCGCGGAAATGAATCTCGTTTCCTTCCCAAGAAGCATATGTCAGGACAAATCTAATACTCGTCACGAAAAAGTGTGAAATTGCACCTCTAGATATTCACCACGCCATAAATGATGCACTAGAAAGTAATTTTAACAAATATTATTGATTGGTAAGAGATCTTAGATTATCTTGCTCAATTACATGTTACTGTTGCCGATTTCTCTATCTCTAACAACTGTTGACTGGACAAAGACGAAAAATCCTTATCTGAAGATGTCATACAAAGCAGGAATCATCAAAGCCAGTACGGAGCTGAAAGACCGTACTGGTTCTTCTACTATTGCCATCAAGAAGCACATGCAAGCAGAGATGGGCGACAAGAAGTGGCTGAACGGAATATTCTTGAAAGCCTTGAAGGACGGTGTCGCCTCTGGTGACTTCATCAAGGTGAAAAATTCTTACGAGCTTAGCGCGGCTGCCAAGACCGCTGCGAAGAAGAAGGCTGCCCCTAAGAAGCCGAAGGCCGCTCCTAAGAAGAAGGCTGTGGGCGTACATTACTGTATTCAAACTTCGTCATTTTTCTCATTCCATGTAACTAACAAGTATTATTCAATACTGGACATCCCTAGGTCCCCAAGAAGTGCAACGAAGAGAAGCCTGCTACAAAGAAGAAGGCTGCACCTAAGAAGAAGGCAACTGCTGCCAAGGCTTCTAATGAGCCTGAAAGAAAGAGGAGGTTGGGAGATCCACGTAAGGTTACTGATACGGATTTGTTGAGCCTCCCTATCGAACAAATGCCTCCTGTGCCTATGCTCCGTGGAAGCGGAAGAATGATCGAAGCAATCGACCACCCTAGTATTGGTTCTACTTCAAACCTTGCCCCTGGTGCTTGGGACTTGCCACTACTGCAGCTGTTGGACTCTACCTCTACAAAAAGAAGCGCACCAATAATAGATTTTGTGCATTCCAGGGGTAGAAAATGAGAAACAATGATTACTTTTGTTGCTGTTTGCTTGTGCTGATACTAAAAATGCTGCTTTTAATGCCTTAATTGATACTTACCTTGATCTAGACTGCGAGTCAGCCACGTTGAACTAGTACTTGAATCCTCATTTGTCTTATTTGTGCTCCTTTGGCTACCATACGAGATTTATAGCCATGAGGCCGAGATGGGCACTGGCATCACTCTCTCAATCTTCTGTCTGATTGTTGATGACAAAGATGCCATGCCCTTTAATCCTTTTCTTGATAATGTGCTCTTGGAGTTGTAGTATGACTCTGAATTAAATGTTACCTGATTTCACACAAAATGAGATGACAATGATGTCAGCACATGTTTGCACTGCTACATGCTCAAGCAGTTCTCGCACATACACATATTACGATTACTTACTGCTGATATGCCCTGTTGGCCTCGCCCTGCGTGTGAAGTATTAAACGCTTGTGCACAATGTGGTCAATTGTAGAGAATCAGAATATGGGCTAAATGAATTCTCTTCACTTTTTCACACATCTTTTGCTCACCAAGATGGGTTATATAGATAAATGATACCAAATTGGTCCCAATGATACCATGATACCATCCGTTGAGCCGTTGAATTTGTCACAATGTATGTGGTTTCTCGTGATCATTTTGGGCGATTTTGGCGCGCCCTGATTTTCCACCTCCAACGCCCAATCGCTCATTCACTGCAACCCAAAACAACACCATGGCGCTCCGGAACCAAATCCAGTGCATCGGTTGCTTCTGTTGACGCTCCTGCATCATTCGATTCTGAAGAGGTATCAATTAAGGTGGACAGGGCTGCTAAGGCCATCGTCGCTGCGGAGCTGAGGCGGAGCCTGTAGCCTCAAAGCCTACCCAACGCGCAGTCGCTACTCCATTGCTTTTGGCGAACTAATAGACGCTGCAAAGCTCCTGGGAAGACTTCTACTGCCACTGATACCATCGGGATCCCCCATCATCATGGCGGCCTTGCTCCCCTTCCGGCCGATCCCTGCCCACCATCTGTATCTTATCCTTTTATTATGCGGTGCCGACGCTAATTTGCTATGCGGCAATTGTGAGTATATTATTCTTTCTCGCTCATTTTACACGTCAACGTTTCATCTTGAGGCACTTGTCTCCATCCAATTACTGACGGAAGTTGGCCAAAAAATACTATCCATTCAAAGCAGTTCCGGCGGTTAATATTTGGTTCCGCTCGTTTATCCACTATCTCTGCTACAGTGAGACCATGGGACGTGGACCACCCGAAGTAAAATTGTTGTATCCGAAGTCTCTATGCGTTCCCCGACGCGGTGCTGCAGGGACCAATTGTAGTCAACGTCAAGTTCTATTCAGCATCGGCTGCTGTGGACAGTTCTTCGGCTCTGAGAGGATGCTGGTAAATGCAGCTTCTTCGAAACTCAAATCGTCTGAACAACATTTTGGGATCTTTGGGAGCCAGTGCGAAAGCTAAAAAGAGTTGGTTATTGCAAGGTGGGTCATCGGGAACGAGTACAATAAGGAATTGACTTAAATAGCGACGAGTTCTATTCAGCATCGATGGTGGGGTGCACTTCTTCGGCGTTAGGAAACATGCCGTGCTATTACTTATTTCTGTCTGGGATTGTCTGCAAATCTTCTACATCATCTTCACAACGACTTGGGGTCATATTCAATACATCGGGGGATCCGATTCGACGGTGCATTTACGTTTCCATTGGAATCGTTAGGTGCAGCTCGGGAAAACAAGTACCCAATGTACACTTGACAATCAACTTTACATCGAACATCGTGGGAACATTAAAAGTAAATCTACACATCAACCAAGCAAGGACTGAAACTGAGAGAAGATATTTCTCTACCTAAATCAAGTATTCATCGCACCACTTGTCTCGGTACAATCTCACTATTGTACTCTTCTACTCCTCCTCTCACACTTCGATCGATACAACATCAGGCAGCGTGGATGGTCCGGTACTGAAGGTGCACAACGGAAAAAATGGCACAGTTTCTGGTACAGATTTTATTCAACGGCTCAACGGATGGTATCATGGTATCATTGGGACCAATTTGGGATCAAAAAATCTAATTTACCACCAGATGATACCACCGTCCAGAGGCAGATAAAAATGATAACACTGCTGCTTCGGTTGTTTCATAATCTCTTTTGTTTTGTGCACATCGGCAAGGATGCTTCATCTATCTTTGGAGCTCGCGCTCGGTGTCAGCTGGCGAGAGGTTCTCATCGAACGTGCTCAAAATCCCGTACACGAAGTGTCGCCTACATAAATCATTCAGTCATTGCACACATCAGCAAAATTGAAACAAGTGTGGAAGAAGGGATGGTCTAACGAATAACAATGATTGGTAAGGGGTCTCCGGTGCTCTAGCTCTATTATCATCATCTTTTGCTTTCTAAGAACCTTGCTGTTACTATTGTATTTCTGAGCAGAGACGAAGAAAAATAACTGAATATGGAAGTCGAAGATGGCTTACACAGCAGGAATCAACGAACATCGGTGAGCCTGCCCTTGCCACAAGAAGTGACTCCTCTCATCCTACTATCGAAATCGAACGCTGCCGGCGCCGGCTTGGCTCCTCTTTTCAGAGATCCTACGGGAGCTATTCCCGGGCTTCAGGCTTATTCCGATGCACTCGACAAGAATCCCATCGCCGTGAAGGCTCTTACTTCTCTTGTTGGATGGCTCCTTGGATATTTGATTGCTCAGGTGAGTTTGAGCAGTTTGTCCTCCTCCTTGCCCATAGGTCCTACTCATCAAATCCGTCTCCTCTGCCAATATCATTAGGTCTTCATTTCAGGAGGCTCCATTGACTATATGCGTCTCGCCACACTCTGTTCCTTCGGGTTCGTCTTCCACGGCCCCTCACGGACACTACTTTACTACTATCTCGACGAAATAATCCCCGGCACTGATGCCGTTCCACGTCTGCTCTAAGGTTGCCATCGACCAGCTCGCCTGGTGTCCCGTGTTCATGAGTGTTTGTCTTCTCGTACCTCGGACTTGTCAATGGAGATTCCTTCGCCACTATTGGCAACAAAATCAAGAATGACTTGTTCAACGCTTGTCTAGGATCTTGGAAGGTTTGGCCAATAGCGCATCTAATCAACTTCAAGTTTATTCCCAACAAGTGGCGCATTCCATACATCAATGCTGTGCAGATTGCCTTCAACATATTCCTCTCACTTCTTGGAAACAAGAAGGCATAAAAGAGTCTGACAAGCAACCTGTGCTTGATGTCCACGGAGAATGCCATTAATGAGAACTTGAACTAATCTTCTTCCAGTCAAGGCGTAGAGATAAGGGTATGGATAGCGAAAATGATTAAAATCGGACCTCTCATTGGTTGAGTCTATTTAGAAAAGTTTTCTTCTGTTGCATTTCGATACTGCTGACGTTACAAGCAGCGGGTGTTTAATTAGTACATCGTGACTGTACGTACGCTAACTATAATTAGTCCAACTTCATTCGTGACGTCACGTCAGAAGTTCAACTCGACAGGAGCCTCGTTTGAGCCTTCTCATCACAAAACGAGAGGCTTCTTGCGTGCATAAAAGTGGCAATCAAAAGCACAACCTAACCAGAAGAACATATTAGAAGTAGAAGCGTAGGAGAGATATTTAAACTACTCTTGAAATGAGGCAAAGTGTAATCATTACCTTGTTCTTCGCTGCCGAAATGGTAGCAACAAGCGGTGAGTAAGAGAAGTGATGAAGATGAAGATTATGAAGGCTAGGCTAACGCTTTTTGCACCTTTCAACCATCCCGTTTATGTAAATGTTTGCCCTTGGCTACTCAATGTCTTTGCTTTGACAGCCAATCTTCGTGGAAATGTGAGTTCCGGTTCCAGCCATTCAGCAGTAAACAGTGCAGGCTTTTGCAAGGAGCTAATTGATCAAATTTCATCTTGTATTGTCTATTTCAACAGGAAGACCGCAACCGCAACCGTGAGTTGATGCGCAAAAAATGGAAGAAGAAGCGTATGCGCCGTTTACGCAGAAAACGTCGCAAAATGCGACAACGTGCACGACAACAGGCCCTCGTCCGGACGGCTGATCCCTGGGAGATGGAGGATAAGGATGACGGTAATGATTGGGACGTGGAAGAGGAGGAAATCATTGATATTTTCGACTGGGACGATGAAGACGACCCGGAGGAAGCGGCTGCAGCTTTTGAAGAAGAGGTTGCAGAATTCGAAGCAGCTGTATCTGCCTTGTCCGACGTTGCCATGTCAGATGCCTCAGAGACAACTGAATTTGGCAGTTCTGCTGCCATTGCCAGTGTCTCCACATGGTTCCTGCTGGTGACTTTCCCCATTTGGTACCTCAACTGAGTATGCTGAATTAACCTGAGCTGATTGACCCTTGCGCTGATTGAGAATTGAAACATTGTTTAGCCTGAAATTAGATTAGAATAACTAGATATAGAACCGTAACGTTTGTTGAAAGCTGTCTCTATGCTTAGACAGGTTGATCCTACACGCTAATTCCTGCCACTGGCCAACGCTCGTCCATTTACCCTTTATCACTGGTCTGTTTCATCTTAACCATATCCATCAATTCCGACAACTCAGATTGGAGAGACTCCAACTCTAACTGTAGCATTCTCGCCTTCTGCTTCATTTTGTCCTGTTGCCGCTGCAGATTCTGGTACAGGAACTCCCTTCTCAGCTCCACTATTTCCTTGATCCATAGCATTCGTGTTCACCTCATTCACATTGTTTGCGTTCCCCGTTTTGAGCCTCTGCGGCCTCCGACTCATCTCGCTGCTGTTTTGTCTTCTCCTCATTTCTAATTGATTCTGTTGTAGCTCCTCCTGTGCTCCGTATGTTTGGTAGGACTTTTTCAAGTGCCTCCTCCTCGACCGGTTTTCTCCGTTCCTCCTCCACATTCTCCTCATGAGCAGCATCAATTTCTTCTGGTGATGGGAGTGACGACTCCTTCGGTTGTTGCTCTTCTTGTGTTGTTGCTGCAGCTGTTGATCCGCCTCCGCTTGTGTCCGTTGTTGCTCCGCCTCGGCTTGTTGCCGCTGATGAACTTCTTCTAACTGCTGCTTCGCCATTTCTTCTTTATTCAGTTCCAGTTGTTCTTGCTGCTGCATTTGCTGCTGCTGTTGTTGTTCTTGTTGCTGCTGCATTTGTTCTTGCTGCTGCTGCTGACCCAAAAAAGGAACGGCACCCTCAATCTCTTGAATGTGCTGCTGGAACTCATGTTGTTCTAATGTAGGAACCTTGAATGAACCCTCAGCTCCAATTGCTTCGTTACCGATCGATTGGATGGCTTGGGCAGCAGCGTTGGGATCGTCCTGTTGCAACCTGCATTTGTTGGGTATTTTGCGTCATAGCCTGCTGCTGTTGTTTGTTGTTGTTGTTGCTGCTGCTGCAGACCAGCATTACCACCACCCTGCACTCCAAATACCTTACTATAATATCCCCGTAAATGAGGAGGGACTTTATCCCAATCAACAACCTTTCCATTCTCCACCAACGGTGGAAGTCCACCACCGCCACTCATGATGTTAGTACCAGCACTATTGTTGTTGAACCCCGCTCCAACACTACCCTTCAACATGGCCTGATGAGGAACATTGTCCATAAGACCCATAGCCGGTGGTCTCATGTCATGCTCGATGTCCAATCCTCTTGTCGAATCTGCATTATTTGCATTGGCTGAAGCTCCGAAGAATGCACCAGAGTAGGAACCAATCGTCACAAGCATCATCAATGACAATACTGCCAATATTGCTGCGTTTTCGTTTCAGATACTGGAACCGATTGTTATTGTTGCTTCGAGTTCCACCACCACTGCTATTCCTACTGCTAGTGGAGTTATTGCTGGCAGGGGCGGAAGCAGTTGATTGCAAACCTTCGAATATATTTCTCAGACCATTCGCAAGTAGTGACACCACGTTACGACCTACGCCACCGCTGTTACTAACATTGCTGCTGCCTCTGCTTCGATTCGAAATGGACGAATTAGATGATTGAGAATCGATCGAACTTTTACTTGCCACACTTGAATTATCAGACGAGATGCTTCTATCCCTCCATGACAGCCCGTACGCAGAAGCAGAAGAAGACGATGGAGCATTCCCAACAACCACTGGATGTGACGAAGATGCAGCAGAATACGTATTCTCTCTCGAAGAAAACATCTTATCTGCAAATCGTACACGTTGTTTGATGCTGCTGATGACTAGCCCTTCCACTTTCCAAATCACTATCTTTGGCCTTGTCCGGAAGACCATTCCGATCGTGGTTGTACAAGTCTCGTTTGGCAGAAGAGGCATACACCACCCGCTGTTGCCGCTGCTGTCTTCCAATGAATGGTTCCACTTCTTCTTCCCTCTCGACATCGTCAAAATTATGTGCACGACGTGAAGCCTGTCGACTGCTGGAATAAGCATTACCATACCCCTGTGTAGGATGATCCGACACTTGTGGATCTTGTTTCCTTATCATGTCAGTGTAATCTTGTGGATCTTGCTTCTTCCTACTGTTGTTGTTGCTGCCATTGGTCCCAATACCTTTGGAGAAGTGTCGATCCAAAGCACTATTCACATTTCCATCATGATACTCCCCACTGCCACCACGACTACCAGTATTGACAGTTGCAGACGATCGAGTAGTATTCGAAGCTAAACTTGTAGCCTCACTACTCCCCACCAAACTACTACTCTCCTCATGATAATATCCACTAACAACATCTACTGCGCCCCCCCTCGGTTCAGCTGGGTACATTTGTCGATGGGGACGTTGGTTAAAATAATCCGAGGGTGGGGGTGGAGAATTGGTGGAGGATGTTTGTTGTTTCATTGTCATCTTCGTAGTAGTAGTGGTTGTTATTAATTGTCGTGGCCAAATTACCAGGTGGACCATTGCTACTATTCGCCACACTATCTTCACCATCGAGATAGACATGCCCCCGTGAATTCATTTGAATGTTGTGAATTCCTGTGGATAATGTTGATGTGTGGTGAGCTTTCTTTCTATAACCGTATTCAGGAGGATCGCTCGCAGTAGCATTGCGTAGTTGATGCTGCTGTTGCTGGAATGTATTGGCATCGGGTGGTTCACAGTTACGGCGTCCACTGAGGGAGGGTAAATCCCCTTCATCTTCGTAGATGGTTTTCTTCGTGACATCTCTCTTGCCCTGTGGACTCGCTACTACACTGGCAGTAGTATTGTTGGAGGAAAGAAGAATTGTGGCACGAGTAGATGATGAAGACTTGGAGGCATTATCGGCAATGGAATCCCATTCACTCCATGTCTCCGAGCTGACGCCCCCGTCATCGTCTTCGTTACTATTTCGTGTTGGATGAGATGGCAATTGCAGACCAGCACGTGTTGTCACCGTTGCTACTGACGGCGAAGGATCCATTGGTGAGATAGTGGGAGGATCTTCCAACGTGGCCGCAGTCACAACTTCTTCTTCTTCTTCTACGTTGCTTTCGTGAATTCAATTCGTCAGAAATTTGTACATCTGGAGCAGGAGGAGCAGCCCCCTCAATCTCGGAGGAAGGAGAAGAGTTGTTTCGATCGTAGCTACTTCGTCACCGTTGCTGGACATGGTGTTGGAACACCACTGATGCCTCTTCTTCGAATTGATCCTGGTGATATCAGTTGGTTCTGGAGGATTGATACAAGGCTACGCACGAGGACACCCCAGTGAGACCTCCCACGCAAAGAAGGAAAAGCCAGGTTTGGGGTTAGTTTGGGTCATTTAAATTTGCTGGCTGGACATTTGAGGGTCATAAGATACGCATCGTTTTACTTCTTCGGATCTGATTCTAAGCGTGACGTCACCATCTTAAAATGCCCACGTTTTCTCGCTTGCTTGTAGGGAGGCATTTGTAAGAGGCATTGGCCGATTTACATGAGCCCGGCGCTGTACTCACCTGCCCCTATCCGCTCGCGACTCAAAAGTTTTCGTAGCGCATTGGGCCGAATGTTGATGTCACATAGGTAGGTACAACATACATACTAACTCACACGCAAATCAAGCAATCACTGCACACTCATCTCAATTCTTAAGTAATAGAGAGAATAACTAATATGTACTGCACCTCCACAGCACGAAGATGAAGTGGTTCGGCGGCTTCTTCCTCAATGCTCTCATCCTCATCCTATTAGCCGTCTTGACGACTACGCCAACAACCGACGCAGCCGAAGTAAGCTTCCATCCGGACGCCAAACGATTCATCTGCCCCCCAGTAACAATTGACCCACACCCACAAGACTCGACAGCCTCTCCCTCGACAAGGGAAATAAAGTCATCAAGTACATTCTATTGGAACCTCGTACCACCTCACGGACATTGTGCACCCTAACCCGTGTCAATGATGAATTTAATCCGAACAGAGTTTACATTCCTATAGCACGAGCATATGATGATAATCCCCTCTGGACCAAGAGTGCTGGAAAATAGTGTGTCTACTACCGAAGTGATATGCGGAGAGGCTGTTCTTGATGGACTGCCCGAATACCAAGCTGGGAAACTTTGTGCCAAGTCAAGTTGGATCCACCGTTGGATCTTACGAACGATGGATATTATTTGACCACCTTTCAAGTTGGTGACAATATTAAGGACGAGAAGGCGATTGTTGCTACCTTTCTTGAGAAGGTCACCTTTGGACCAACTACAGAGGAAATCAACAAACTGCATGCTCAGTACACCCAACAGGGTCCATATGCCCTTGCCAAGTGGCTGAAGGACAACTTGGCGAAACCCATCTCATCTCATCGTGCTCAATTTCGAAAGTACCTTCATCCTCGTGCGGTGGAATCGTATATATATGGCATACCCGGTCCACGTCCCTGCGAGAGGGATGCTAGATTTAGAAGGTTCGCATTCACATATATGGATGTGGAAATTAGCAGGGGGAGAAATAGTCCGGCCGATCATACTGGGGCGCCGTATACCAAGATGAAGATTGAAACGATTCAGATTGAAGGGGTGACTCATTGGGCAGTTAAATTTGGTGACCATGTGAGGACAGTTTTGAGTAGTCCACTGGAATATTTTAGTGGGGGTAGTAGGAGTGGACCATCCGGTGATTTGATCACGTTGCCCGATGGACAGTAAATGTATGCGGAGGAGGTTGTGGGGAATCAATTTGGGGAGACGACGTTGGAGCAGATGGGGAATTATGCGTTCCAGATTTTGGTGGGTGCTGAGTGCTCCAGTAGTTACACGGTGAGTTTGTTGTTATTATTAATTTAAGTAATAGGGTGGAGATGATTGTGGGGGGAGGGGAGCTAACACTCAATAAGGGGAGGGGGGATGTAGATATGTGATTAATTTTTGTGTGGAGAGGGTTGAGGGGTGTATGGGTTTAATTGCAGCTCTTTAGAGGGAGGGGATCTATGTTTCCGCTATCGCTCTCTCACACTCATCTTATCTTTTTTTGCACTTTCAGGATAGGGGAGTAGAAGATTTCAAGGGTGACGGATCTATTGATACGCAACAAATCAAAGGATCAGGTAAGCGTTATCCATCTTCTTTCTCAAATTTCATATGTCCATTTAAATTATGACATGAATAGTATCTTTATCTAATACACAATGTTGTCTTTCCTTTTTTTCGCACTATTTGAACTCACAGGTTCTAACCAGCTAGCACGTTCATACGATTCTGCCCAGTGTAATTCGAAGTGTGGATCTTTCAATTTTGCTCGATACGTCAAGGGTGGAAATCCTGAAGTTAATATTCCTTCTGGATTTGATTTGTCAACCATTAGTTACCTTGATCTGACCAAGCTCCCCAATCCATCCACTCAACTTGTTAAACTCAACCCTGAAAAATTTCATGAATCAAGCTGGAGGATGACTGCCAATCTCGATACCTCCTTTGTCTCCAATCCTCCCTCCTGCACAGACGAGAATGGCGATGCCATTCCAGATGCGGCTGGCCTATCGTACAATGATTACTTTAGTTCTGGAAGAGGAAAGTACAATCTAGATGCACCAATCTTTGCAAAGATGCCCGGTAACAAATGGGCACTTCACGACTATCGCTCCAAATTCCAGGCCAATACTCTAGATAATCCACTTGCCGATGCTGGCGGGTCGGAGTTGAAGCGCGCTCGTCGTGCTGTGAATGGTGAGCCTTACGGTGATGGGACACCCGATGTCGATTTAGTGACTCGCTGTTCCAATGTAGAGGCCAACATCTTCAATGAAGAATTCTGTCAGATCAGCTATGATGAAAATGCTTGCGAAACAACGCCTGCGGCAGGAGCTGGAAAGGTAAGTGCGAATGTTTTCATATTATTTTCATCTTCAACCTTCAACTTTCTAACTCGGTCTATTCGGTTGATCTCTCCTCCTTGCAGAGTAATCCGTCCACGTCATATGAAGACGCTGGAAAGTACATACCAGCTTACGCTGGTCGTGGAGTCGTCGTCTGTGGTTTCCGACAACGAAGTAGCTCCTGACCAATCAGATGATGATTACTACGCTGTCTCGAATAGAAAACTCAACTCCCATCGAATTAGTTACACTGATCAAATACGAACAGTCTGGATGGAGCAAGCTCTGTATGCAGAAGATCAAGCCTGTCAAAAGCTTGCGTGGCACCTCTCAAAAATCTTTGCTTATTCCAAGTGAGTCTTCGTTTTGTAAATGCCTTCAAATGTGATCCTAAATTGTTCTCATGTCGTAATAACCCCTTCTCAATACGATCTATCTGGCATTTTGCAGCGGCCATGGCGAGGAAGAAATAATCATCAATACTTATGATTCGGCCTTCGTTGCCTCTTGCGCCTCGACCTACGCAGAGGTTGTAAACAAGATGACGCACAATGTCCAAATGGCAGAGCAGCTTACATTCAGCTCTAACAAGGCGGCAGCGTATGAATGGCATCGGAGCCTTCACACCAAGAAAAATTATCCCGATGAGAATTATGCAAGAGAAAAACATGCAGCTTCATCAGATTGGCCTCCAAAAGCTCCATGAAGATGGCTCGCCCATACTAGATAAGTTTGGGAATGAAATCCCTAATTACACTCAGGAGGTAAGTTCCTGAAATTTGATTGCCTCGCATGCAACTACGTATTGACTACGGGAATGTGCCGCTCAGGAATGAAATCTTACTCTTCTTGCTTGCTTGCTTCTTCAAATTGAATACACCTTAGAACATCTTCGCTGCCTCAAAAATTTTCACTGGTCTTGGACGGTCATCTCGTCGTGGAAACTACAATGATCTTGACCGCTCAACTACAAGTTATCTTGATCCGATGAGCCAGAATAGCATCGAACAGAAGGATTGGTTTCCCAAGATAAGTTTTGATACGAAGTACATTGGAGACCAGTACCCGCTGTGTGCAGACCTGCCCGGGCGCCACTTCCTCCAAAAGGGTGCCAAATTTGTAGCGCTAGGTGGGAACAATTTAGGCCGATATCACCACGACCCAAATAGTTATTATCTAGATGATGAAGTTCAAAAGTTGCAGCTG
The DNA here is from genome assembly GCA_018806925.1 of Skeletonema costatum. Classification (NCBI taxonomy): domain Eukaryota; phylum Bacillariophyta; class Thalassiosirophyceae; order Thalassiosirales; family Thalassiosiraceae; genus Skeletonema; species Skeletonema costatum. The sequence goes on along the minus strand of JAHBBA010001128.1, from coordinate 62,879 downwards.
AACTTTGAAGGAGGTGCGAGTGTGAACCCTGCGGGTTCACCCTTTACCTTTGCAGCGTCGCCACTTTTTGATAAGATATGTCGTCGAAAACAATCCTTTCAGCACCCTGCTTCAACATTGGCCGAAGGCAGTGGACAGGCCGAATATGATAGTAGTATTGGAGCTCCAAAATGTCATGGAAGGGTTTCCAGGTGTGATTCGGGTGAACTGCTTGGAACTCGCTATCCTAATGAGCCGAATGACTCGCACAACACTATCGATGGCTGCGAGGATGGGATCCCAGAGGCAAGCGAATTTCCGGTCGGAGGGGGAATATCCGACATTACAGAGTCAGTGAAACAAATCATCGTTGAGGCAGTTGGAGGGTCCGTGATCCGAGGTGGTTCGTGGGTCAGTATTCAAGCTAAAGTGGTGGCAAACCATATTAGGGATAAAGTCGATTATTACTATGCAGCTGACGCAGCCGCAGCAAATCCGGACTGGAAATTCATTACAACCGTCTCCCCGTTAGTTGACGAAATTGGCGAACATTTCGTTACTTTGCCGCGGACGGTTCGGAGGGAGAAGATAAATTTTCGATTGCCAAACTGCGACGATCCAGATCACTGTGATGTAGCCTTCCGTGTTGCGCTGAGAAGTTCAAGGGGTATCAAAAATGGTGCCTGGAAAAATGGTCATAATCTCAATGACGATGGAAGCCACAAACCTTACGATGATGGCTGTGCGAAAGATCCTTACGACGATACGGATGATCTTGTTTTACAGGTCTTGCCCAGTCCAAGGCCTCAAGATATGTGCGACTTCCAAGCTACTATCACTCTTGATCAAAGTTTCTCCTACTGTGACGACGACGATAGCAGCAAGTTTTATATGGAATGTCACGTCGATACACTCCGAGTGCTGGAGTTATTACCTGGGGTTTACTATGAATATGTCCGTCTTCCTTGCGTGAATATGCCCTTTATAGCGGATTTGGATTCTGTCAAAGTTGTTGCTAATCACAATATGAGGACAGCCATGTGCGCCGACAAAAGACTTGCTTCTGCAACATCTACTTGCTGTGGCCATTATAGTGATAGGCTGCCAACATCGGGTTACACGGCTTATGCTGATATGTTTTCTGAATATCGTGGTGAAAGACTGACATTCAACGGGAACTCAGATAGATGTCTAGATTGGGGTCGAGAAGTATGTGCTGACCCGACAAGGATTGGACCACATTCGATGTGGACAGGGCATTGTCAACATCACATGTCGTGTAAAGACAATAGTGACGGCGGTGAAGGGAGGTGGTTAGATTCAATCTGGTATCATTGGACGAGCCAGGCATGTGAGATCAAAGTGAAGATAGATGTTGAGGGTTTGGTTGCTATCGTACATGCACCAGAAACTTTCGCTTGGCGATGGGAGAGACAGGGAGGCACGTGGGTTTTGGTTTGGTCAAAAATACACGATGTCCTCCCATTGGTGGATTTCGATAAAACAGTCAGCTTCTTTTCTGTCCATTGGGACAAGAGTAACGTGGCCGCAGGAAAACTCGTATATCCTCATGCGAGCGATAACTTATGCGATGGGGGTGACATTCGTGGCGATTTCTGTTTCTGCAGCACAACTGTACAAGAGGAAGCTGTGTTCGACGGCCTACCTACGAAGGCTGAAGTAATCGACGAGCTTCATATTGGCGCATTTGACCCAACTGAAAATGATAAGTACGATCTTTATGGGGATCAATCAGATGATGTTAAGGTGTACATCATGATCACGGAGGACGCTTACGCTAAGGAAACCATCTTCCAAGTGGTGAATGAGTACAATGGCGAATTCTTGTATTTGAAGAATGTGAGAAGTGACGTCAGTGTCTGCAATGGAGCCTTTAAATTTCGGAGTCCTCCTGCTTTTTATAATGTGGCAAATCCTGATTTAGTGAGTGCAAATCAGGAGATGGAAGCATACCTTCAGTCTGTAATCAACCATGATAGCGCCCCACCATTCACGTGCAAGAGTTTGATAAAACTATTCGGATCCAGCAATCCTTCGCCTGACCATGTGTTGCGCTGTTCGCAAGCCTTCAAGAGTGGAACCTTCCTCTTTTCAGATCCTGAGGAACTAGGAGCAACCCTCAGTTTTGGTAGTGGCAAACGCAGTAGTATGCATGCTATCTTAGCAGCGATTGTTTTTGCCCCCAGAGTCTTACTCTCCATCCGTAGTAATGGACCCTGCTAGTGGTGGAGTGCAAGACCCATTTGAAAAGGTATTGCACGTCATGAGGAGCATGAAACTGACAAGATCGCTGCACCATAGACGAAGTGATGGTCTCCTGCAAGGAAATGTCGTGTCTAAAATTGGGTCAGGCAGCTATGGACCAAAGGACCAATTCTCATTCTACTCACCAGACTTTGTTCCTGTAGGCACTTTTCTTGAAGCAGGTTTAACTTCTCCTCCTGGTGAACTTGCGACTTTGAACGGAATTCACGGCTTGTCTAACGCTCTCTACTCGCTTCTGAGGTTCGGCCTCTCAGCTTGCACTGGAGGGATTGGCATAGATTGGTCACGAAACTTATACAACACATGCGGTAATTATCGCGATGGGCATTATACCAACACTGCAGCTTACCTCAGTTATTCTCCGAGTGAGGCATCCAAACGTCGTGGACGACCTAGCCTTACTGCTCACCTCTAACAGACTCAGTCCTGAAAATAGGCATATGATCGAGACGCAGGTCACTTTGAGTTATGACGCAAAGGGATCTATTAGCGAGGCCGTACAGGTTGCCACTATATTGATCATGTCTACACCCGAGTTTCACACGTGGAATACAGCTTCGATGACTGAAACAGCACGAACAGCCACGCCGCCGGTTCCAAAAAATCTGCATGTGCCGTACAAAGTTCTTGTGCACGTTAATTTGTTTGGAGGAATGGACAGTATGAATATGCTTGTGCCTCACCCAGATGGGTGCCCGTCACTATACGATGAATACAAGTTGTATAGAGGCAGTGATAACTATGTTGCTGTTACCTCAATGGACAAACTTGATGCGACAACATCCGAGCAACCTTGCACACATTCGGGGTCAACAATGTACTGCATCACCTGGCCGAGATGTATAATGAGGGAGATGCCGCATTCTTCGCAAATATTGGTCATTTGCAAAAAGCTGTCAATCGATACAATTTTCAAGCGGAGACGTCTGCACAGCTCTTCTCCCACCACTCAATGAAAGAGGAGATGTTCAAAGTAGATGCGTTTAGATCTCGTTCAGGTACCGGCGTTGTAAGTTCATTTCTGATTTCTTACTTGTTTTTTGCATCGCATATTTACTAATAAATATCTTTTTGCATCGTGTTAGTTTGGGTCGCATGGCAGATGTATTTTCATTCTCAATGGCCGTTGGACAAACTGCTTTAGATAAAAGCCCCACGATCCTGAAAGGAGACCCAAGTTTAGCGAACCCGGTGAAAGTTGTCAAAACTGGTAAGTGGCATGTAAAGAAAGCACCTTTCTCCAATTTGTTGTCCTATTCGAGAACAATTTCTAACCCAGAGTTTGGGCGATGCTTCATATCCAGGTGGGCTGGATCCATTTTATCACGGAAGAGATATTTTAGCCTGTGGAGCAGAACCAAATTCAGCCTGTCCCGGTGGCTCGGAAACATTCCAAGCGTACGGTATTATTGGAAAAGATGCAGGATTTGAATGCGAAGACACAAGCTACAAGCTCTCTCCAGGCAGAGTTTTGGAGCCAGTCCTTTATCGATGCAATTGCAGAAACAGATTCTTTTCGATCTCTCTTAAACGGTGCTTGCAAAACTCCTGATGGAAACGATATCGCCTGCTCTAGCTCTGACTCTGCTTCTGTTTGTCCTAACGGTTGCCAATGCTCATCAAGCAAGTGCACAGGGGGCGGTGCTACAATTCCAGATTCTGAGTTGGGGAAGAAGCTGGATATGGTGTTTCGGCTCATTGCTCTTAATGAAGCACGTAATGTGAATCGAGATTTCTTTGCAGTTGAGTACGGTGGATTCGATGCCCATTTCGAGATGGTCAGTGGACTGAATACAAAATTACGCGTCATTAATGATGCAATCTATGGGTTCCGTCAAGAATTGAAAGCAAAGGCACTCAGTGACGGTAGTACATTATGGGATAAAGTGACGTTGGTAATGTCTTCTGAATTTGGACGTTCAGTCTCACCAAACAGTAGCGCTGGAACAGATCATGGTTGGGGAGGGAATGCGGTCGTGATGGGAGGAAAGGTGAATGGGGGGAAAATTTTTGGTCTACACCCAAGCACTTACAACCCGTCCGATGATTACAACACTGGGTAAGTTTCAGTATGATTATGGCCCGGCTTTTGCCCGCTTCGTAAGCAACAATATGTCGCCATGGAAGACGCCATCAACGTTGTCTTCTATGAATTCACGGACGCATACTTACTCGTCTGCATGACTTTTTTTCATTTCTCCTTGATTAGGCGCGGCGTTTGGATTCCAAGAACTCCGTGGGAGTCTCTGTGGCATGCAGTTGTTCAGTGGGTAGGAATCACTAACGAAAGTGCGATTAAACTATGTCTTACCAAATGCAGTTAATTTTGGATGTAACCTTTACGCAGAAGTTGATCTTTTTACTGATGGAACTGCATCTCTTTCGGGTTGTGGAGGGAGCGTCGTAACGCTTCAACAAAGCTTCTTTGTCTCGGAAGCTAGAGTCTTGATCCCAGACGAGCAGAAAGCTTTCTGTGAACAAGTTGTTGCCAGTGTCGCCCCAGTAGAAATACGGTGCTTCATTCAAGATCAAACGTTGAGCGAAGTTCCGGCTGGGGGAAGTTACGAGATTGTGGTTAATTACGAAATCAATTTTGGTCCGACAGTGACCAATGGAGAAGAAGTAGTAACTGAAAAATATCGACACAGATTCGTTCCGAGCTGAGGCTGCAAGTGTCCTTCAGATGGATGGAGACGTAGTTATCCAGCAAGCTGAAGTTGTCACAGTGACGTCCAGTCCTTCGGATTTACCTTCACTCGAACCCTCTGAATCACCCACGGTGCTGGATATATGCACAATTGTGACCTCCGCAATCTTTGAAACACTCTTTCCAAACCCTTCAGCACTATATACTCACTCAGGCTTTTGTTTAGCTGTGGCGACTTGGAATTTGGATTATCCTGACAACCAGATCTTCGCAGCTGGTGATGAGTTTGGTTTGAGAAATCAACTCGCTGCCTTCTTTGGGAATATGCTTTCCGATTTGTTCCCCACAACCAGTGCTAACGGCTGGGCAGACACAATTGACTTTTGGACCAACTTCAGAGGGTCGACTGGTACTGGTACTGGTAAAACATGTGGAGAATTCGTATCAGACGGAAGCTTCGGTGGCACGCTCCAGAGGATTAACGGAGAGTTAGAGTGTCCATCATCGTCTTATGAGACAGGATATTTTGACGCAGTTGTTTCGAGGTTAAACAACTATTGCACTGCAGCCACGGCTTTCAACGTCGAAGCATTACTTGCAATGGACAACTGTAAACTTGCTTCTGACTACACTCGAATCCTGCACTGAAAGCACTGGCGATGTCACTTGCACAGCTTGTCAGGTGTGGGCAGGGGTAACGTTGCCACCTTCATCTTGTGAGTATGAAAGAAGATTCATCGGGAAAGAACTCTTGGCACTCCTTACTCACTTGTTTATATCTCCTTGTGTGTCTTTTTTGTAGCACCTTCTACCTCAATCGAACCAAGCGGAGAACCGTCATTGAATCCATCACTGAGTACCATGCCATCGGGACAACCTTCACTATCAATTCGTCCGTCTGTAGCCATTGAGATCGCATCGTACTATGGTCATGTATTGGTTGGAGACGGGAAATGCTACGGACGGGTAGGAGGAAATCATGTGTTTGAAACATCACCGTATAACCACCTTGAGTTCCAGAGCGCACTCTTTGTTGCAGCTAGTGTATGTCCTAGAGCCTGCGCTGCATACAGGACCCACAACAAATACAGAGGTTTTGAGTTTGAGTCTGGAAAATGTCGCTGCTTGTTTGATGGTGGAATTGACTTCTCGACAGTCTTATCCGACCATGGAGGTTTGCCGGATAGCACACTAGAATCGAATACGGCTGCAGGAACTGTAACAAAATCGATTGGTAGTGACTTGGTACGATGTTACACAAAAGTCTCAGCCAGAAGCACCTGAAGCAGTGGACAAATTCGAGTACATTGGCTTTGGGGATTGCTGGGACAGTTCGATGGCTACGTATAATTACATTGCCTTTTCTGCAGAATCCAACTCTGCTGTTCAATGTGGCGACGCTTGCGCTCTATCAACTTTTCCTCAATCAAAGGGATTCTTCACAAAACAGGGTACAGTGTGTAATTGCTTATTTGATGCTGATTTTGAGGATGCTTCAGTGCAAAATAATGGGGGTGGTGGTACAGGGCAAGTTGTTTCGTCAAACTATGTGGAAGGCCACTGCTACAGAGCACTACCGGTTCCAACCAATTTCCCTACGAAAATGCCAACACCAAAGCCAGTGAGTACTATACCAACACCCCAAAGTTTGATTGTGTGATTCTATGTACATATTAATTTGTTCTAACCAATTTTTCGTCGATTTCTTTCTCAGACTCCAAGACCTACGAAAAAAAACCACTTCATTTCCGTCTAGTATTCCGTCGTCTGAGCCATCGTCACAACCCTCATCTGAGCCAAGTAGTGAACCCTCATCTGAGCCTAGTTTAGTTCCCTCCAAGTCAACTGAACCATCGTCTGATCCAAGTTTGACTCCCTCTAAATCTTCTCAGCCATCGTCTGAGCCGAGTTTGGACCCGTCTAAATCAGCTAAGCCATCGTCTTCGACTGATTCCAGCTTGTCTCCATCAACATCATCTGCTCCATCAAAAGTACCTTCCTCCGATCCAAGTTTGTCTCCTTCCAAATCCATGACTCCCTCTGAATCCCCATCTTCGCAGCCATCGTCTGAGCCAAGTTTGGGATCCTTCTGAATCAGCTAAGCCATCGCCTGAGCCGAGTGCAACTCCTTCGAAATCATCTGTTCCATCAACCGAACCGTCCTCTGATCCAAGTTTGTCTCCTTCCAAATCCACGACTCCCTCTGAATCCCTATCTTCGCAGCCATCGTCTGAGCCAAGTTTGGATCCTTCTGAATCAACTAAGCCATCGCCTGAGCCGAGTGCAACTCCTTCAAAATCGTCTGCTCCATCAACCGAACCGTCCTCTGATCCTAGTTTGACTCCGTCGAAGTCAATGTCGTCCATCACGTCCATCACGGGTTCCTTTTCGTTTCATTGTGTCTTTTGATGGGACTTTTACCATAACGACTAATTACAGCAGCTGATGCAGCACAACTTTTGTTGGTAGCCGACTTTTTGAACAAAACGAAAGCGCGAATCAAAGCATAATTTGTCCTGCCAATTTCAATTTAATTTGGGAATGTGAAATCAAGACGATTAAAGCAATGGAAGTGATCCCCAAAGGAACCGACTTTTGCGAAGCCGTCGGTTCTGTAGAATTAACTAAGCTGGTGATTGAATTTTGAAATTATCATCCAAGCGATATGCGCCCGACTCAGCTTGTACGGACGCAGAAAGGGTTGGAAAATATCTTGTATACATCGCTGACGGAGATTTGCAAGCTGCGCTTCAAGATGGCACATTTGTATCAGGTTTGAAAGCTGACTTATCTACGTCGAGCAGTGTTGACGATATTCTTGACGCTGCTGGCTTGACTTGGAACTCTGATAATCTTGAAATTCCGCTTCTGAAGGCTCTCGAAATTGTGGTATCCCGATTGGAACAGTGGAGAAATCCGCTGCAGTAATGATGGCAAAGCACCCAACTTCATGACAATTTGATGGTGGATGGTGGCATGGGTCTTCGAAAGAGGATTGTTGTACAAAGTACTTCGTGTGGGCATACACCGAATGCTCTGGAGAGAGCATAGAATATTTGCCTGGTTACTATCCAGCGTGGGAGACATAGAGCCCCGATGTGACACAGGTGAACCGCCAGATTACATGCGTCGGAATCCTAAGGGATGGATACATGACACTCCTGAAGAATGCTGTCGAAATTACTTTGGATGGGCTCCTACCTGTGTGGCTAACAGCGGTGGCACGGCTGGCAGTTAGAGTTTAACAGCTCACTATACTATGCTGCGACTGGTCGCAAACAAATACTTGCGTCAACGACGGAAAGGCTCCGGGTTACGTGAAATCTAGCCCGAAGATATGGATGTATGAGACACTTGTCGAATGTTGCAAAGTGAACTATTTTCTGGGGGAACATTACGCAAGTGCCACGACTCCTGCTGGCGTGAGTGCTCCAGTTAGTTTCGCCGACTTGAAAAAGTCATGGTATGTTGACTGGAACAATCAAATATGTGTTCAGGAGTTGTGAAGGACCAAAACCTTGTGGAGGAGTTCACAAGGTGTGGAACATTCTGCATCCTACACAATCTATATGCTGGCGAGGAACATCTGTGGTGGAAAAAAGATTGTAACCATTCTGTTTAGAATTAGACAACTAGCGGTCAGTTGTGATCGTGAAGCGTGTGCCACTTGTTGGAAGATCGTAGCGTTGGGGAGTTATTGTTATTATTAATGTGTGCTGGGGACGCACTCAGGGGAATAAATAAAAATTGAATAATAACTAGAAGTAATGAAATATGGCTTCGGCTTTGCGCTGATCATCGTGAAGACTCATGGCAGGTGCAGGTGCCAGTGTACATAATTATTAGAGCGCAATGGAAACGCATGAGCATTTCCTATACCTAATCATTGCCTGTGATTTACGATTACGGTATAATCCGAGCCTTGGTAGTGGAAGCCATCACCCAATCTGTTTGTCTGAAGCCAAGTTGCTATCCAACACGAAGACTGGACATCCAAAGGTATGGGAAGTGATTTAAGTTCGTCATCACTGCAGTTCCTCCAAATAACTCGATCCTTGATCTACCGTGGCTCATCACATGGAATGTGGATTGTAGATATTAACTGCTGTACGCAACCACATACATAAGGCCAGAGAGACAAATCAACCGCAGATTTCCATCTCCCCATGGCAAATAACAACATCTTTGCAAGCATTCTAATTCAGATCTCAAATGCATCTCTCAGATATGCCGTTTTGAAAGTGAGCATTGACGGGGCAGAAGAACACACGCTGATTGCTCTCTCGGCAACTGTGTGAGAAACACATTATCACTGTAAGCGTCCATTGTCACATTGGTAGTGCTGGATAGTCACCCCCATGGAAGCTGTATGCAACCCCAAAAGCTTTCTTTGCTGCAAATGTATCAGCAGAAGATAGAGTTTGCTGCAGATGGACAAACCGATACGGACTGTAGTGATCCACAAATATAGTGTATCGCTTGGTAGTCAACCCTCCCTTGAGCTGTGCAATGAATCCAACTGCGGTCGACTGCATCTGATCAACTGATACCACCTCTCCCAGCTTAGTAGCAGGAAAGATAAGTGAAGGTTCTGCGTCCTTCTTAGGCTTGTTCCGCCACGGGGTCTTGGTCATAGCACCAAACAAGCATCCCGAGCAGGCAGGCAGCTTGATATCGGCCAGGGCACGAGGGATCTCTCCAATCCTCGCGGAGCAGGTGAAGCTTCTGAAAAGACAGATGACCAAGTCGATAGTGATAGCGCACAAAAGTTCAGCAGCTCTATCTGGCAACTCCAGAGACTCAACATGAGCTTCAATCTATGGAGGTTTGTACAAAAGATGAGGTATATACTGCCGCTGCTATTGCCAATATCAAAAGAGACCTCCGTGGGACGATCAGCAGTGGCTGGATTTGTATTGCCGATGGACTCCCCATTTGTGTGTATCTTCTAGAGGAAAACAGTGCTTGATTCGTCAGGACTGTTGGAGTAGGCTCAGCAAAGGAGGGATGAGAATAGTTTGCTCTCTCATTGCCGGAGCACTAGCATCCCGCCTTGTGAGTAGCAGTAAATGCCTCCATGATTCCAATTGCCCGCTTGAGAATAAAACAACCGGAGTATTCTTGTAGATGGATGGAGTGAGAGAGGTTCTTCTGTAGCAATGCTGATCTCAGAAAAGTATTGTACCACTGTGCGTAGTCATCTCACACGTGTCATGCAGGAGAGGACTGTTATCCTTTGCTTCTTGTGCCCCAATGTTGAGGACAGATAAGCTACCTTCTTCGCCTTTGGGATGTAGAGACTATTTGGAACCCGATGAGTATGCCAACGACTGGAATCGTCTTGAATAGTAAAGATCAAAGTGCCAAACCCAAGTATAGCCACTTGAATTGCCACCGAGACCCGTGCAATCCCCAACATTCTCCAGATGCAAATCTAAATCTTCAAGGTGGCCTTGTTGAAAGAGATGCATCAAGATGACTGTGTATTGATACCGACCGGGAAACTATCAGAATCAAATCGAGCCTGAGATGGAGCTGACGGCCAAGGAACCAATGCAAACTTGGTGATAGTCCTTGCCATAAGGGTTCGAAGTACTCATAGTGATGGATTGGAGGCTGAAGGAGCTCTGAAAGGAGCTCTCAATCCACAGTCATACTGAGTTGATGTTGAAGTTGAAGCTCGATAGTTCCTTGGTGTTCTATCGGAGAACTGGAGTTTCTGTCTGTCCCAGAGGAGTAACCAACCAAATTGAAGAGCCAACACCAACCACCATCAACAACAAAACCATCATGAAGGTACTGATACTGATCATCAGAGATGATGTGATGTTGACATGGCAGGTCGCTTGAGTAGGAAGTACGACAATGAAGCAGATCCAGATCCTTAATGGCATTGTTGGACTGCAACTGGGAAGCAGTTAAATGCAATGAGGACACCACACCAAAGGGACACTCCCAAATCATATTGATGATGACCAAGGTTGCAGTTGGCATCATTGACTACGTACTCGGACTCTCAGCTCATGATCTTGGTGTAGAGAGTAGGAGCAAGAGAAGCCATGAGGATCTTGACGGCCAAGTGATTGTTCTGAGCATCCCTTGAGTGTGCATCCTGTCCATCAATGTACCGCTTACACTGATTCTTGATGCGTCCTTGGTCAGGGAACCATACTTGGTAATAAGATCAACATGCTATCCTCCAGTATTGTAATATCAGAGTGCCCCGAGGTCCAAATCCTTGAAGTTGGCTTGAATCTCCTTATGAATTGCTGATGCCCGGAAGCACCATTGAGTTTGCGAGCAAGACCTGTGTTGCATTGCTCTTCAATTCTACCTCCAGGCTTCGTCGTGAAATCAATTTGCCTCACGGTGGCCCTGAGCCGTGTTGAGAGCAAAGGCCGGTGCCGGTGCGGCGGTGGAGGCTTGTTGCTGCTGCTGCTGCTGCCGCTGTAGCTCGAGCTCAAGCCTAGGAGAGCAATGGTGGAGGCCAGCTGGCCTTGGGGCTGCTGTTGCTGCTGAGCATTCGCGTTTGAAGCCATGACATCTTGTTGTTGTTGGTTGGAATCAGCGCAGCATTTCTGATGTTTTCTCTTTGGCGGTGTCTTAGTTCCCGCGCTGTTGCCTGGTCCTCAGCTGGACTTGATGAACTCAATGTGTTCGTGGAGATTCTGAACTATGCGGTGATAGCGTAGACATAGAATGAATTGGAAGGTTGCTAGTAGAGCAAAGATGGATACTTGAATGAATTCGGAGTGTAGACAAAGCACCAAATGAAGCAGCGACGGTTCAATCTTGATCAGGGACCTGGATGATTTTTGACAGAAATCGAAGATTTGCCGGTTGGAAGGCAAAGATTTGTTATTCGCAGAGGAAGCTGAACTATTTGAGTGTAATCACCTGGCAATAGGCGTCCCTAAGCTTATGGTGACAGGCTCGTTCTTCTAGAAGGACAGTATCAATTGAATAATGTTCTAAGATTGTGATTATTTTCTACATGCTAAAACAACGCAAAACAACTTATTGAAAGCAGTTGTTGGAGTTGTTTTGAAATTCAGGTGTCAACACGCTACTCGTGATGACCAATCAGTGAATGAAACAGTTGTCTCAATTCTGTCTAAGGCTACTTGATTGTATTGTATCTTCGTGATATTTCCGTAGTAGCTCATCTAAAGTCAAGCAAAGTTCAAGTCATTTCGAAGTCCCGGCTAGTCCGGATCGAGTCAATACCTACAACTGAGAACACATGTACCTGATATTATTAAGTGGTGTTTCTGTATTAGCTGGACAGAGAACAGACTACTTCGTTCGTAACAAGACAATTACTACAGGTTTAACAAAGAGTGAAAGCAGCGGAGCTGCTCCAGTTGATGGGTTGCATCGAGCTATTTCCTACGTGCGTCAGTCCACATTTGGGTGGACTTAGTAAGCTGTAACTACTGTCGTACCGCATGAGACTCACGTATTCTAACACTCCCTCGTAGCGAGATATTACCCATCTCAATGATCACCATCCACATAACATCTTCCAGCACGGATCGCTCGATCTTCGATCTTTGTAGGAATGGTGAGAGACGACGCGGTACCAGCTCCCGCCGGTGGTGGTGGGATCAGCCGATGAATGCGGACTTGGAGAGTGAAGAGGTAGCCTCTTCTGTTGTATCTGAGGACGCGTCTGAGGTGGGATCGCAGTCGTTTATTGAGGACAGTGCATAAAAGGGTTGGCTAGTTGGATCTTACGTGTGGGGTTTAGCATAGTCATTTATTTCTATAACAGCAAGCGCCTAGGGGTTGCACGAACACTGCCCGAGAACTCGTAAGTTAATTCGTTGGGAAAGACGTGTAATGCCCGGAGGCCAAGTTACACACACACATAACATCTTCCGACAATTGAAAAAAAGATTTTTTCCCAGAGGCTTAGTCAAAGCATCCGCGATTTGGTCCTTGTATCAATATTTGTGTTGATTTGCTTCGAGTTTACGAAGGATCTGAAGTGGTGATATTTCAAAAGGCGATGTGTTTCGTTCGTGGAGAGAATCTCTGCTTCGTAGCCATGCTGATGCAAGATTGGTCGTCTTCGTGCACGGTACAGTTGAAGTCGGGATTTGTAATTTCAATAGGAAACGATTGCTGTAGCTCTTTCACCATGCTCATCAACGGAATTACCTCTCTAAGCGATTGCGAAAGTGCGATGTATTCTGCTTCCGCTGTGCTCAGTGCTATTTCCGTCTGTAACTTGCTAACCCAATGAATTGGACAACCGGCATACATTAGGACATATCCCCTGTTCTTGACATCACGTTCTCGGCCGAGTCAGCATCTGCTTGCTGCCATCCACCTGCGAAGTCCGCGTCCACGTAGCACTCCAATCCTTTGGTCTTGTCAGGGTTGTATACGATGCCTCTCTCTCGACTTCTAAGGAGATATCTACCAAGTTGATAATAGCTGTCTCATGAACTCTCTTCGGATCGATAGAGAACCTTGCGCACTGATGGACATGAACTGAGATATCCGGTCTAGAATTCCCTTGGAGATGCGTTAACATTCCGACTGAGACTGCTGTGCGATAGTTCCAGCGGTCTTCATACTTCCTCGGTTTCCCTTTGGGTTCTTTGCTGAGGATGCTAGTTCCCGGTAATTCTCTCGATTTCGTTGCAGTGCTCCATTCGTTGTTCTTATCAAGTTGAAGTACTTGGAGTATACGATTGATCAGATGAGGTTGAGATATTTCGAATGATCCATTTTCGAAGTGCTGAATTTCAATGCCTAAGAATTTGTCAATGTCTCCCTCGTCGGTCAAGATAAACTTCTCTTTACCTTTCTCCAGGGACAGGGATGTGTAATCAATTCGTCTATGGTTTGCATGCTTGTGGATATCAAGATACAGTCATACACATACGTAAGCACTGCGAGGTCTTCCTTCAAATACAAGCACGGATCTATCTCTGACGGCTCCAATCCTCGATCTGTCAATCCTTCTTTGAGATGCTTAAACCAATTATGGCTTTCATTGCCTGTGATCACGGTAACGGTATGTAAAAAATGCTTGAAAACTATTCAAGCATGCATGATGCAAGCAGAGCTCAGCAGAGAACAATGAGGATGGAGCCTTCCACCGATCCAATCTCTAGAGAGCGAGAGCCTTGTTCATATTGTGTACTGATGGTTTTAAAAGAGGGAAGTACCCGTGGCTCAGGTAGCGCGACCCTCTCGGAAAAGGAGAAGCGTTCGGTGTTCAGTAAAATTCTCGATCCCCGGAACACTTCTTGTAGAGTGGATCTACTTTCGACATCATACATCATCTATTAATTATTGTCTGACAACTTACCAGAACACCATGATGGCATCTGCGACTGCCAACAACAACCCACTTGACTACCCCCTTCGCCTCTGCGAATCAGTCGCCTTCATTCTCCACGGCATACTCGGCCTCTTGTGAACCGTTCACGGGATGCCTCCGCTCCACTTTCCAAGATAATGGAGCGATGCCAACTTGGTTTTGGCCACTCGCCGGTTCCATTCTAATATGTGTTGCCATCATCAATTTTCGGGGGAATGATGTTGTGATATTAATGAATCAAGCGTATATTGCTGCGTTTCATATGGGCGGAGTTTTGTATCATAATAGTCCTCGGGCATCATCCTGCTTCTGGCGTTGGACCGGGCAATGTTTGTTTTTTTGGCATTTGCTGTGGCGTGTATGAGAGCACCGATTTGGATGGCGTTTGGGGGGCTCATGGTATGTTATGTGTTTGCGGTGGGATTGGCGAAGGTGTTGGTGAAGCCTAAAGCTGCTTCTGATGCTGGTCAGAGTGACGAGAGTGCACGGTTGTTGAGAGTTGATTGATTGAGAAAGAGAATTACATCGTATCCCATTCATTCACTAAAACACTATCACAGAAGATCACAGAGGAAAGGCAATCATTTATACTTAAATGTCCATGGGGAGAGTATCTAATGATATGCGCACAATGAAATGAGGAATTAAAGCAGCGATATGCTCCGCAAAATTTAGAATGCAACATGCAACATCATGGCACATTAAATCAATCTGATCCGTCAGAGGCATTCTAATCTGTTTTATAATGTTCAACTGAAGATTATTGGCACGACAGGCAAGAGCCACTTGAAGACATCGGCCATTACCTCTGTGCTCCCACTCTCTCCCAGTGTCCGGATCATTTGGCTGCTTTGGTTGCACGCAAGTGAAGTCCCTCTTACGGCGTTGCTTGTTGTGTCCTTCTCTTCCCCTCCATCTGTATGTGCACCCTCTAAGTAAGTCGAAGCCCATTTTGTTCATTTATTTTCGTTGCTTCTCAGCAAGGCAGAGGGCAAAATGTGACCACTGTCACTGTGTAGATTAGATTAAAGAGCGCTTTCACCTCCTTTGCAGACGACCCTGTTGTGAAGTCCAAAACAAATCTGCATCTCCTTATGAAAGCAGGGGTGACGCAGCGCGGTTTGTCTCTAAGTGACTCTTACTGGCCATGCAATGTAGGGCTTTAATTGAGCATTGACGACCGCAATGGGCTCTGTGGATAGTACATACATCAAGGAACAAGGAATGCGTTGCACCAGCAATTCAGTAGCACCTCAGTAAAATAAATTCCCAGCCCGAGCGCCGCCGCGCCGCGCCGCCCCCCAATCGAGATATTATGACCATGACCATGCCATGAAGGAAGCATAGGCCAACAGAGAGAAGATCATCAAACTCGCGTTAACAACAACAAGCATGTCTTCTCAGGGCGGTGGTGCAAGGATGGGCTCCTTCTCAGGCGGAAGCATCGGATACGCCTACCCGCTCGATGATAATACATCCTATTACGAAGACCCATCCAAAATCTCGATGACTCTGAGACCAATCGAACAACACTGAGTGCTTCAAGTGGTGGTGGTAATAGCCGCCATAATCCCAAGGCAATATATGAACTAGCCCAACAGTCTTCATCGAGGCAGGTCGGGTCTACACTGTACAGCAGTGGCAATAATATTGGTCGAAGACGGCCCAATAGGGCACTTCGATTCCAAAATAATAATCCTTCTGCACAACAGCATCAGCAATCATCGGCCTCGTTACAAAGCTCTTTTGGAGGGGGACACATGTCGTCATCGATCTTGTCGGCATCAACTTCATCACGTCAGCCATCAGTCAAGACGAGCATGTCGGGCAATCCATTACACAGAGTTCACATTGAAGAGAATGATCCAGGCGGCGAGCTCGACTTGGATAAGGACGAATTGAAGAAAATGATTATAACGAAAGAAGGAGATGACATAAATAATGATGCTTACAGTCACCTTCGTAGTGTCGGCAATGAATCCGTCGCCTTGTCAGCAGAAGACTATTCTGCATCGGTAATTACTCCACTCACAACATCCTCAACCTTCGATGCGTCCTACACGAGCGACAATCCTCTTGCGAAGCAAATCATCAAAATCACCAATTCCGAATACTTTCGTCGGACTGTCTTTCTAGCCATGCTGTTTACGCTAATGGCCATTGGAACATTCTTAACTATTGAAAATGTCATTCACGTCAAAGACGTCAATGCATGGGTCGAACCATCCAGTAGCACTAATAAAAATGGAATCAACTGGTCAATGGGGAACGATGCACCCAAACCCATTTCGGGCATCTCGAAAATATCCCCCGCGGTACAAGATAATATCGCCGATTGGGCAGTGGGCACGTCGTATATACCCGGCGTTGTAGATAATTATGGCTCAATTTCGTGGACGGATACGACGAAATTTCGGGATGTTCCTTTGTTTTGGGGGAGTGAGTATGCGGATTTCAAGGGGAATGGTAGGGGGAGTAGTGTTATGGAGGGTGTGTTGGGGTGTCTGAACTTGGTGCAGGTTAGTTCCGAGGGGGTTATGGAAAGTAACGAATCGAATAATGTAGAAGTTGGTGGTGCGAACAAACCGGGGGGTGATATATCTTCACTTGTCTGTGGTGATGGCCATGGGGAGGAAGTACATCAACGTCGATACGACTACCAAGGATGGGATTGAGCGTGCCAAGGTGCTGGCATTAGGTTCCCAGTGGTATGGCTGATGTCATTTATAGTTCCTTGTTGCAAGATGTCTCATCATTATTCACCTCGCTGAATCAAGGGCGAATGTTTGTTCTTATTCGACACCCCATTGAAAGGGAGATGGCTCGGTTCCGATATCTTCGTCGGGGGCAATTCGAAAGGACTAAATTGAATGATTGGCAAAGAGGAAATCTGCAGGATATGTCCTACGTGGAGTATGCTAAAAGCGAATTTGCACGAGATAATTGGATGACTCGAGAACTGGTGAATAAACGGTGCATTGACGGAAAGGGTGAGGATGGGAGGGCGTGCGCTTCTCTAGACGATAAAGATGTTCATACAGCAAAGGAGATATTTACGCCGGAAGGCGCTGATTGGACTCTACAGCGACATCATGGGGGCAGTTCAGCATTATGGACGTTACTTCGGATGGGATAATGCACGGAAGGGCGGGAGGTTCGAAGATGCAAACAATGTTTTGCTTTCAAAATCACATATTGGAGGGGATGAGGAAGGATGCGCTTGGTGGGAAAGACTTGGATCCTAACGATGCAATGGAGCATTCTGATGCGTATGTTGCCCTAATGGAGAAGAACAGGCATGATTTTGAACTATTTACTTATGCTCAAACCCTGTACAAATACCAGGTTGAACTAAGTTAGTGCTATTAAGATGAGATTATTATGTTGTGCTTTTATGGAGAAAGGCTTTTTGCCTTCTTTGCAGTTGTATTCTGCCCATTCTTCCTCCGCCTTTTCTTTTCCTTAGGCGCAACTGCTCCTGCCGCGTAGCTGAACATGACTGGCACATTCCATGTTCTCACAACCTCGTACATATTTGATAGGCAAGGTTTGTTGCCAAATTTGCTGCATTTGTTGACGAAACTGAGCTCTGCTGGCATGAGCTCAACAGGTGCATCCGAAAAGAGATGCATATTCATAGGGATTGTCCTGGTGCTCTCAGTAATTTTGTCGCTACCAAACATTGCGACTGTCATTTTCTTCTTGATACTTTTCTTCCTACCAGCGTACGTTTCCGGACAAAGATTATTACGGACATGAACTTTACAGGTGTGATTGGAGTTAAAGAGAGTGATGAGGCTAGTGTCATCAAACTGCTGCCTTCCTCAATACACTCTCACCCACTTTTGTGATATCATTTTGCGTGAGATAGAGATCCCTAAGATTTGTGTTAGAACGAAGTGCCTCTGCAAATGGAGTCACTCCACCATCATCTATCTCATTGACATTGAATTTCACGTCCAATCTCTTTAGAGATGCAGGATTTGTGGATAGAACATTGCCAATAACAGCTGCCCCGTCATTACCAATTTCATTCCAGTTCAATGATAAGACTGAAACCCGATTCCATCGTGCTTGCAATCGCCGAGAGAATTTGAGTATTACTGCCGAGCCCACAATTGTCAACCACGAGCTTTTCTAACGATGGATGAGCAACTACTGCTTCCGAGAAGCGCTGAGCGCATGCAACATCATCAATGGTATTTTCTTCCAGCTCCAATATAACGAGGGGGGATGAAATTTAGATAGCGAATGGTAACACTGACGGTCAAGACGGTTCCTTGCTAGCGTAAGTTGCACAATATTCTTCGTACTCATTGCATTCCCGAGCAAGTCCACCACATTGCTAACTAGCTGCACCCTTTTTTCCTAACCATATTGACATTTCGTGATGAGTTAATTTGAAGTTCCTTCAGAGCACATCCTCCACTTTGGCAAAAGACTAGCATGATAAGCTATGAACGGGTCATGTGAGTACATCTGATCTTCACAGACCTTATATGCATCTATGCCAATGTCAACAAACTCCCCACGCAAGCCACGACTCTTATCCCAACCTTTGTAACATAAAAAATAACAATCTTGGTATGCGCCGCTGCCAATACCATTAAGATTGTTCTGGAAAGCAACCAAGGACTTCGATGCCCCCATATCATATCCACAAGACCTCCAATATTCATACTTCAGAAGATTGGGGACATCAGGTCTATCCATTCCTCGGATTTGGCTTGCATCCTTCATTGGCACAGAGAGTTTCGGCCTATTCTCCGCCACGGTATTTATCATTGCCTTTCCTTTCTCCGTCATTTCCGTTCCATTCAGCAACAACCGTTGAATATTCGAATTTGTCTCGAGCGCATTGGCAAACTTAATTGCGTCGCTGTCATTAAATTCGCCTAAAACTCAGATTAAGCAGTTTTACATAAGGATTGCTTGCAATAAAGGAACATATACATGGGACATCATTGGACGTGATATCATTGTATCCAATGTTAACAGAGTTCAACATGCCGAGGTAGGGCAGCATTGCTTGTAATAAATCATTCCCCCCAAGACCACAGTAATACTCTAACAAACCTTTTAAAGTACGTCTGGTGGGCCTATTTCCTCCCAGACCACACTCCTTCATTTCTAGCTTCTCCATATGTTCATTGTTGCTAATTGCCGTCGCAAATTGCAATGCCGTAGTAACGTCTTGCAGGGGATTTCCTACCAGCTTCAAGTATCTTACATTTGGAGTGTTCTCAAGATAAGAAGTCGTTAGAGAGGTGTAATCAAGATTGTTGTAACTCAATGTGAGAGTATCAATACGTTTTGTAGACAACGCAGTGCTCAGCATGTCCATGACGGTTTTTGACAATTCTATTTGTCAATGACTTACCTCCCGAAAAATATGAGCGAGGGCATGCAGTCAATGACTTGACAACGTGATCCCAATGTGAATGTAACTCTTCGTAGTGATGGATGTAAAGGGTCCGTGTGGGTGCCCTGGATGGACGGAATTTCAAGGAGATGGTGTCGCCACATACATCAACAAAGCCATTACTTTTTTTGAAGGACGATAAGGAGGATCATCTGTAACAGGAACGAGGATGTAATGGTATTTCCCCTCATGCAGAGTGTGCCAGCTGAGAGGAATTGTTGGAACTGAACCATGTCGAGGGCGAGTCGTCGTCTATTTCCTAGTGCTCTCCAGTGAGCGTAGGGCAATGCGGCTGGGAAAATCATATGGTTGCCACCCGCCATTATTACTCTCTTCAGCGACGACAGGGCTGCTTCCAGCAGCGGTGACAGTTCCACTGATGTTATTGCTCATGATAAAGTAGGTAGTGGTATCTCAGCTCCATCCGGTCATTGCACTTGCTACAGGGGAATCGCTCGAACTATACCCCCCGGGGGGTATAAGAATTTCAGGCTAGGCTGGGTCTGGGGGGGGTATAAGTCGGATATGTCAGCTAGCTTACCCTACTATTTAGGGAGGGGGGTATAAGAAACTTGTACCCTAGGCTGAGATTTGGAGGGGGGGTATAGGCAAGTTTGGGGGGACAGTTCGAGCGATCCCCCTGTAATTGATAGACCGTGTTCCATAAGCTTCCCCGCTTCTCCTGGGCCTCAAAGGATTTTTGAACCACCTCAACACAAAAAAGCAACGGACAATGGCGACCCCAACCCCCCTATGCCCATGCACCACCGATGGATATACCACCCCAAACCGCCTCCGCCAACCGTGGTGGGTCGATATCGACCGATTATGAGCGAAGAATGAATTGTCTTGTGCACCTACCCTTATTTTCGGTGCTTAACACATCTTATGTCCGTTGGTGCTAAAATGACGAAATCGCCACCTACACAACAACATACTCGTTATATCTATGCACCTCTACAACCCTGCAAACCGATCAATTGACGATTTAATGCTATGATACGAAAGCGCGGCGTGTTTCTTGGTGAGGGTCGCCGTTACGGCTCGTCTATTCCGAATCGACGCGTCGTTATTTTTTCATTATATCGGCACTACCGACTGTGATAGGAGGGGAGAATAACAATTGCAAAAGGGTGAGGATAGTCTACAGTTGCAATGGGGCTTCGAGAGGCCACGTGCTGTGTATACCTTCTGTCATAGAGGCGGTGGAATGTTCTTTCGTACTGTCATCAATGCGTACGATTCAGCCTCTAGAGACAAAAATTAACAACATCATCGGGGTACGTAGCGTAACCTATGAGGCAATCCACTGCACCCAAGACTCCCAGTAACAACGAAACGACATGGATTGATGATATTACAACTTCTGATTTGTTGGATGGGTGTACTGTGATGGATGTAGACGACGCAGCTCGTTCATCATACGACGAAAGTGTTATTATTCGTGCAATGCAGCAGACTCAGTGTATGGGAAGTAGAGAGATAGATAGCAACCATTATTGAAGTATCAACAGTCCCAAACGTTATTATTGAGTCTCAACAGTATTCTGGGGTTTTGCAGTGCATTGGAGTTGGTAGATGTGGTTTTCTCTGACTATCATAGACGCGCTAACTTGTTGATGTATCAATAATTGGAGAGTGGTGTGAAGATCTTAGGGACACTTGAAATATCACACAACCCAATCTGAAGCGAAATATTAGCGCACACTGCAATAGACAAACCTATACCTACAATGGAGTGGAGTGTTGTGGATGAAATCATGAGGATCAAATGATGATATCTATCTTGGTGGCTGGCGGAGTTGATTGAAGATGACATTGTATTGCCTTTGCCCTATTTCGCCGCCTAAAACGAAAACGATTAAATAATCGTCACGACAAATAGCTGGGAGGATTTGCCTTTTAATGGATGTTGAAACTGCTGGTGCTGACTTGGCGAGGTACGGATAATTGTACAACTTTTGTAGCCGAGCTACAATATAGGCTGAGTGAGAGTGGCTTTATTGTAATCCTAACGCGACAAACCAACATGAAACGCAACAGCTCTATCATGCATCAATGAAGCAGCAAGAGTTACAACTGACCGGGTTATTGATAGAAGCAAGAGAGATGCGTCGTCATGGAGGATTTGCCCGAGTGAGGCACAAAGGCACGTGGTACTTGTGTAAGAGCCCCGGGAGTAGAGGAACGCTTTTATCATACGACAAGCGAGAGACTCGCGGCAATACATTTCGTAGAGAGTACATTGTGACGATGGTGCTGACTTTGATTTGCTAGACAGCCAAATCTATCAGAGATCAGCGGAGGCAATTCAACAACTAAGCATCCTGATCCATACGATGTGGAGGAATAGCACGCCTTAATCACATCAATAGATAGTAAATATCGCAAGTAGGCAGAGAACATTTAGCATGTCAATATAACGGTATTAATTAATGAAATACTATATGAAGTGATACTCAACTGTGAATGGCAACACGGATGATACATAGTAGAGATGGCTCTATGATGGGTACTTATTTCGTAGCAATTGTCCAATATCAGGCGTCTATGCTTGGAGGAAATGTAGCAGGATCAGCGCATTATTACTGCTGTCAACTATCATTCTGTTGACTTGTTGCTTGCCAATCTTGTGGGCCTTTACAACTGCATTGGGGGATGTGGATGTCATCATCATGAGGAGAGAGCACCCCTACCACCGGGGACTGGACAGCATGGGAGAAGAGAGAAGCTAGAAGTGCTGTAGCCCCCGCCACACAGAGGACCAAAAATGGCGTCCCGTCGAATTTTCTGTCTAAATTAGATATCTAAGTATGGTAGGTAGCATAGAAATGCCACAGTTAGCAGCAGCAGTACAATTCATCACGGCGATGTCAGGCACGTCATCTGATTCATTCGGGCGACACTCTCAAATCTCTCTCGTCGCCCCTTTCCCCCGGTGGTAGGGGTGAGGAGAGAGTAAAAAATGCTTTGAGGCCCAAGATGGGTGATTATTTTTCTGGGGGGCTTATGGAACACGGTCTATTGTAGCGTAGATGAGATATGTCATTGGTAGATAGACACGTGTCTTCGTTTTTGCGCCAACCCAACCCACTATGATAAGACCCCCCGCCCCTTCCACATGCTTGCTCACACTCACTCGCAACCATACCACAAGCCACCATGACCGCCGCTACGACCACCCCACCAGAGAGGCGAAATACCCCCCAATCACTGCGCCACTTGCTATTCGTCTGCTGGCTCCTCTTAATTTTGCAAATCTGGTTTGCATCCGAAAGCGACGAATTTCTCGACCCGCAGCAACATCATTATTATGATGGAGTAATGGACCTTCCTCGGGAGGAGGTCATTAGTAGAGCGGATGATGGGATTAGTGAGAGTAATTATGTACAGTTTGGGGATGGACATGTCGTTGCAACACGAGAAGATGATGGAGAAAGTGTTGTGGAAATGGAGACTGTTGACGCCCTATCTGCAGCTGTTGTGCAAAGTGATGAGGCCACAATGACTGATGTTCAAAATTACACACAAGATGTGAATGAAAGCGACGATCTCTCTACTGATGTGCAAAATCACACAAAAGATGTCACTTCAACCATGTCAAATCAAAGTGATGATGATGCATATGACTGTTCCATCGTCTGGGTTCGTATACCAAAGACGGCGAGCACAACAATCTACGAATCATTCATGCGACCACTAGCAACTTGGTTTATGAATACACATATCGGACCGAACACCTGCATCTCTCAACCTGGTGGGTGTTCTCTTCACTGGAATACCTCTCTTGGTGGCACTAATGAGAGCACTGACAACTTTGAGACCGCATGTATGGGAGCATCACAAGGGGCGTGCTTTGAATTTGACAACACGACAAGGACGACCAACTTTGGCCCACCAAGCGAGATCTCTGAAATCCTCCGGAAACGCTTGCTGTTAATAGGGCAAGGAAAGGATGATTTACGAAGACAATTTGATGAAGATGAAATGTTCGTTAGGCGGGTAGCCGACTACGGAAAAGTAGGAGTCTTTTCTCCTTCAGTAAATGACCACGTCGGCCTTCATACATCACTAATTAATACCATCCTCCCTCCAAAGCCATTGATATTTTGTGCATTTCGTGAACCCAAAGAAAGATTGCTGAGCAGTTTTCATCACGGAATTATTTATGGAGCGGGCAAACCCGGCCAAGTGCAGAGTTGTAATCTACAAAAGTCCGGCTGGACCTCAGGTTCATGGCGTCAACGAGTTGCAACAGCTAGGAGGCTGGCAACTATATCGAATACCACGATGCACTATCAAACTTTACTTCGATATTATCTTGAGAAGTGCAAAGATGCATCGTGGAATGTCTATACACAATTCCTCGATCCTGACACTAAAGATGTTAGTGTTGCACTCCACAATCTTGAGCAATATGTGATTGTTGGTTTGCAAACAAATATTACAGAGACAATCCAACTTTGGACCAACACGACACGAAGAAATTGTCGTCATCGTGAAGATTTCGACCAATTTCGACTAACACTACTGTCCGAACCTTTTCGTGAAACGTACACTGAAAAGAGGGAGAAGGTTTCCATCGCAGTAAAAAATTCAGTTGAACTGGGTACTCCAGATTTCATGCAATTTGATGATGAACTCACAGACATGTTCAATGCGTATATCAAGGAAGACACGATCATATATCAACGTGCCAAAGAACTCTACGCAGAGCAGCTCGAGATGATGATAAATTATTAAACTGAAAATTCATTATGATCTTACTATCCTACCTCAGCTGCTGCAGGCGCAAACTTTGCGTCATTCTTATTCAAATGATTTCTCAATCCTGGCGTCGTCAATGTTTTCGCGCCCCAAAGCCGCGGGTTGGTGAAAGCTATTCCATCATCTACAACGGCGGCCTTGTAATTCAAGTCAGGATTATTGGGGTCGGGTTTTGGCCGACGTAGTCTCGGCTTCTCTTGAACTGGTTGCGCTTCCTTCACAGTGCCATAGGCATCAGGTTGCACTTGGATGGGCGCATCTTCAACGTCTTCACTGGCTTCTTCTTGATCGTCTGCCTTTCTGTTACCCCGGAAACGTGGCTGACGACTTACATCAAAGGGAACGATACGATTATTGAGTATATCCGTTGGCGGAAGAGGAGCAGGAGAATCTTCATTTACGGGATTTCGATCAATCTCGGCACCAGATTGGTCTCGATCTGTATTAGCAGCATCGATGGCATCTGGAACATTTGCTGCTTCGTTGCTGTTCGCATCCACATTTGCATTGTCCACGTTTCCTAATTGGTCCGGTGGACTAACGACCTCATTGTTGGACTGCAAGGCAATGACTTCTTGTTGAAGATTTTGTTGAACATCTTGCTGCAGCTGTGGTTCAAACTGCTGTGGCTGCGGGTTCTGCTGCGGGTTGTATTGCTGTTGAGTATTGAGATCTGTATTCGTATCGATGGCATCTACGTTTCCAACTGGCGCATAATCGGGAAGATTAGCTGGTTCATCGCTATTCACATTTACATTTGCATTGTCCACATTTCCAAATTGGCCCGGTAGGACTAGCCACCTCATTGCTGGACTGCAAGGCAAAGACTTCTTGCTGAACATCTTGCTGCAACTGTGGTTCAAATTGCTGTGGCAGCTGCGGGTTCTGCTGCGGGTTGTATTGCTGTTGATTATATTGTGGTTGAAGTTGCTGTGGTTGCTGACCATATTGCAGATAATTCTGTTGATTGAACTGCTGATCGAATTGATTTTGCTGCTGTCCAAATGATTGCTGCTGATTTCCGTACTGATGACCATATTGATAATGTGCCGGCAACTGCTGTTGTACAGGTTGATTTAGCTGATATCCAAATTGATTTTGCTGCTGTGGCTGCTGCAGCTGCTGTTGGGCAAAGACGTTTTGCTGCTGTGGCTGCTGCTGTTGGACAAATAAGTTTTGCTGCTGTGGCTGCTGCATCTGTTCCCCACTTTGCTGATTCCCCCAAGCAAGTTGTGATTGAAATTGAGACTGCTCGAGGAGTTGTTGTTGTTGTTGCTGCTGCACATCTGGTTGTTGTTGCAAGTTCACGTCCTGTGTCAAGGATGATTGCGACTGACTCTGTAGGAATTCAAGAGGACTCTGTTGCTCCCCTGCGGGATTATCCTCATTCAAAATATCCTCTCCCTCATCCTCAGCCTCCTCCAAATCTTGTTCAGCCTGCTGTTCCTCTCCACCGTCTTCAGTCTCTTCCTTTTCTCCTTGAGAATAAACACCACCCCCATTCTCAAGCTTATCCACAGCATCATTAAAATAAGCCTCCGACGGAGAATGTCCTTCCACTACATCGCGTTCATCGTCCTTCTCCGCATTCATAACAGTAGGCGCCTTGTAATATTCATCACCTGACAAATGATTCAAGTGAGAATAACCATCACCCCCCCTTACCCTCTCACTTATTCCACGTAATTGTGCCTTTTTCAAGTTTGACTTCCACAATGCCAGCTTGATTACCAACACAAGGCCAAGTGCAAAGATGAAAAACATTTGCAATTGGTGGGATGTGATGAGAAGAAGAATGAGAAACGATTCATGTTGTTGTTGTTGTTGCTGCGATGATTGGATCGATGAGTAGCACGTGAAAAAGCGTGATACACCATCAGTCATCATACTTCTAGAATCATTGGATCCTCCATCGGTATGGTCGTCTTCATCAAAAGAATTCCTACCATGTCCACCCACCACCACCGCCACGATATCTCACCCCTCTTATCACGTTGATTAATCCCCCTTGGATCAGACCGCTGCTGACTCCTATGTCGAATGGTAGAAGACCTAGTCCTACCCCTCTGTATCACTCCCCTTTGACTTCCGTCGTTCTTTCACGTAAACCGACGAAAGGTATGTGTGTCATCGTAGCAAGTGTTCGTAGTTCCGGTTCGTCATCATCATCTTCTGCTGAATCAGATGGATATCCGTTATTATTGTAATTGTTGCTACGAGGAGGCTCTCTTGATAATAGTGGTCATCTTCACCTATCTCGGGAGGATCATTATTTGAAGTATTATTTGAACCACCACCGCTTCTGGCGCCGCTGCCACCACTATTACGAGAAGATGTCTCCGTCGTTCCTTCCGTCACATGACTTAGAACTGTCGGACCACCATTATGATGAGACGAGCTCACACTATTATTAGCCGAGGAAGACGATGATAGGAGATTGACTGTACACAACAACCCGTTCATCGGACGAACCATGGGCGGAATTAGATCACGATAGTATTCTTCTCGGGCCCGGCGGCGATCGGCTGCTGAGGAAGTCATTCTACTTAGATGTTTGTTGTTTAGAACAATTTCTTCACGGGATTTTCGACGTTTCGAATCTGATGGCATTCTCTTGAGCTGGCTGATGTTGTCCCTCTTGTACTCTGCTAAGTTGGTTTGCCGGCCCGTCGTATGCAGTGTCTCAGTCGGGCCGGGGTGGAGAGTGGAGAGTGGACATTTGGCAGTCACCGGTCGGTCACAAAGAATGACCTCATCTTTCGCGCAAATCACAGATGGTGTCCCATATCCATATGTACAAATCTGTCTGCTAGCTGCGGTCTGGTAATTTGGTGCGTGTGATGTGGTCTTTCAGAGCTGAGCTCCATCCAGGCAACTTGAGCCTGAGTGTGGTGACTTTGGGCAAATGTTCGGAAAGGAAGAAAACGGCTTGCTCGCGTTGGTTGGCATATCCCGTGGCAGCATGAGGAGCAACAGTGATCTCAATAGCAGCGTCAATAATTACTAAATATATAGATATAGTATTATCATGAGCACGCACAAGCAGCGAGAAGACAAGACTTTAATATAGATATGGGCTAAGAGGTAGGAGGTTGACATGCGTTTGTGCACCTGCTGTACTTTTTCATACCCCTGCCCTTTCTGTCACAAGACAATGGAAAGATCAGATGTCACAGAGTCTGAAATGAGATCTCTAAAAAGGTTGCAAAACGATCTTGCTCGTGAATATGACTCCACCAACTGAAGTGGTAGTTACACTGAGAATTGTTAGGTTGGATGTGGTAAAACATACTGCTCAGATAGGGTAGGTTAGGTTAGGTTAGGTTAGTTTGTGTCGGTTTGCTCAGCCATAGGTAGGATAAGTCTTCAGCTATCTTCGTCTGCTTCGACTCCGCCAGAGAATGAGCCACTTGTACAGCTCCTCGCAAGAATTGGTCTTTCCATTAGCTTCTACTATCGAATCTTATGAATCAAAATGAGTGCACAATCACAATCCGTTTCGGCAATATAAAGATCTGATGATAAAATCATACTTGAACAGACCATCCCATTCAATTTACCCAGTAGTAATGTAGCAAATTGTGTTGACTCCGGTACGATAAGGAATGTTGAACAATGTAATCGCGATGCCCCGTACAAACAGAACAGAATGCAGCCGATATAGGCTAGTATCACGACGTGAAACCACCTACAAACCACTCGCAACCATCAATCGATGATATAGGGACTAGAGGGAGTATCTGTTGCGCACGTGACCGATCTCTAGCCAAGTATGTCATCATTGTCATATCAGCAGATCCTTTGCCTGTCCATTCGCTGGCTTTACCAGTGGTGACACATAATTTTTTCTGTGACATCCTGTGCCATTAAAATAGCTATGATACCAATCTCTGACACGATTGAACATCTAAGTTGTGAGTCGTGTCTGATTCAGACGTGAGAAGCTAATCTCTTTGCGACAACACGCATTAAAAATCTAAGTTGTGAGTTCGTTTCGTGATGCCCCCCATGTCTCCTTCGCAGATACAAAGCTAATTAGAAGAAGACTAGTACGGACCAGTGTCCGCTAGGAATTGAAAGAGCAGCAGACGGTGCGGGCGGGGACGGACCAGGTGTCCACTTCTTTCCCATCGAAGATTCATAAGCCCGTCAACGATGCGAACCCAAAATTTGGCAGCTCCTCATGGTCCGAAATCAGTCGCGTTTCGTGAGTTCATCGCGGCGGCTCCCTACTTAAATCCATCGTCTCAACAAGTACCTATGTCTAGCGACATCACCGACGGAAATGACTCACTCAAATATAAAGATAAGATCAGATGACCCCAGCGTTGGGGTCATCCTGTATGTTTGCATAGGACTTGGGTACATCATCGGTAATAATATTATTGTTTCAGTCATTTCCTGACCTGATATTGCAGGTCGGAAGTGCACACACACAAACATCGTGGATCGGTCAAAATCAGCATTGGCAAAGGTCATTTTCCCTGCACTCTGGGTCATTAATTATACATTCAGCGTGTGGTTTGCATCCAATTTGTGCATATTAATAAGTTTTGAATCAGAATCCAGAGGTATTATATTATCTGCCTCCTTCATTGCGATCATGGGCCGACATTGAAAGAGACAGAGACAGAGGAAAGTGCTAATAACACTCTCTCGGCAGCCTCTGCCCCCACTCACGTGACGACTCAAAGACAAGCTGGACCACTCCAACTAATCGTCCCAAATTTCTTTCGTAACATCTCGTTTGCGTGTGGCGATAATGTACATAACACTACCACTACCGACAACAACAACCGCCATGGTCGAGGCGACGACGAAGAAACTAACGAAGAATTCCTTGCTCTTCTTCGCCTCATCTCCAAATCCTGAGGAGATGTGCAGCGGCGACACCAGCCCTGACAGCAAGTTCATCTACGGCAACTCTGTCCCGGTTCGGAGGAGCAAGAGCTACGTCGTGTCTCGTTTGTTTGCGGCAACGTAATCTCGACCCGCCTTCAACACAAGCCCAAGGTAAACATGATGGCTGCGGTATGCTGCAGATGGAATGCCACGGTGAGTTATAACGTGATGGTATTAATCACCGCATACTATTCTCTTTTTCGCCACTAACAACTCTCTCCATCCTTTCTGCATATATAGATGATGAGTGCAAAAACTGTGGCTGCGGAAACTGTGGCTGTGCGGAGATGTGTTCCCTGAATTCTGTTGACGTGCTTTAATGACTGTCCTCATGTATCTCGGTAGTTTTATGTTAGATTTCTTGCCGCAACACTCTATCTTTGTATCATAAGTTTTTGTGCTAAACCCCTGCTACTTTTACTGCCACGTTTCTCTGCAGGCGAAAAGAAGAAGGACAGAAGATGAGGTTGAAGTCCCCACCCACACCCACACCACCATTACCTCAGATGCAAATGATGATAATGATGTAGTGCAGCACGAATTGGGGGCGGAAACTAAAGTCAATCTCTCAAGTCTGTAATGCATCGGAGTTTAAGTAATTCTGCCATTAGCAGCATGAGCATGAACCCATCTCCTCTGATGGCAGACACACTGACAGCTCCCGAAGAAGATGATGGGTCACTTTTGACAGAAACAAAGAATACAGAGGGATCGGATTCTTCCTGCCTCCATTCGCACCAAGAGCCTCCGATCCATAATTCGACAGCCGTCTCGTCGCAACAACCACTTAGCCCAAAGCTGGCATCCTACGTCAAACACTGCTCCTCTAGATACAGATTTATCTGTTCAGCCAGAGCAGACAGAACGGAAGGAAATCAAAGAAAGACCAAATCTGAAGAAACATGCAAGTTCAATTCTCCGGAAGCAGCGAGACGGCCTTCTAGGG
The DNA here is from genome assembly GCA_018806925.1 of Skeletonema costatum. Taxonomy (NCBI): domain Eukaryota; phylum Bacillariophyta; class Thalassiosirophyceae; order Thalassiosirales; family Thalassiosiraceae; genus Skeletonema; species Skeletonema costatum. The sequence continues at coordinate 32,593 of JAHBBA010001128.1, read as the reverse complement.
AAAGCTTTAGACTCGGAAATGCACTAGATTCAGCTCAAATAGGCCAGATCCAGATCATCGATGAAGATAAGGTGCATCCCTCTCGTAAGAACTTCCGTTGGTGGCATGTCGTATTCTTCTTTAGCACCATTAGCCTCCTCGTCTGTCTTCTCCAGTTACTTCTACCGCCTCCCTACGGACTAATGATGACATCGGCTGAGGTCGCAGAAGTAGCCGTTGCTCCTGGATGCGAGGATGATTTGGAGCGTTGCATCTGCCCTAGAGAGACGATTTGTGCCACGGATACAATCTCAATCATTCTTCTCACACTTGCCAGGTGCTCCGCATTCTTCGACTATCCTCTTTACATGATGTTGTTCCTATCTAAAGCGCACAATCTGAACAACCACTTGCGCCGCACTTTGTTCCGAGAATGGATCGACTTTGGTGATATGCACAAGGTTCACAAGATCTTTGGTATTGTGGTAGGCATCGAGACTATGTCTCATTCCTTCTTTCATTTGTTGCGATGGGGGTTGAATAATGAGATGAGCCTCTTATGGCAAACTGCAGCTGGTATCACCGGATTTATCGCTGCAGCTGTCACGCCTCTGATATGCTGGCCAATGGTAGTCCCGTTTCTGAAGCAGCACATCAGGTTTGAAGTGCGTAAAGGACTTCATTACCTGTCAATCGTTTGGGCAATTGCTCTTCTGTTTCACGCACCATCGAGGATCCCTGTCCTTATTGGCACTGCATCTGCTGTCTATGCTGTCGATCATATCTTTGGATATGTTAAGAGAAACAACTTGATCGAGACTGCATACTTCGAACGATATGGAGAGAATGGCGTTGCTTTGCACTTCAAGAATCCCAAGTCGTGGGAGGACAAGTCACCAACATCTTATGTGTTGATCATGTGTCCATGGATCTCAAAATACCAATGGCATGCGTTCACGATGTTCCCTGACCCATCAAAGAGAACCATTCTATGCTCTGCATCGGAAATAGTGGCGATTGGACCAAGCAATTGTACGACAAGATCAAAGTGCCCTGTATGCGACAGCTGTATGTACACGGTCCTTTCATGACCGAGTTCTCCGATACAGCTGTGACTACGTCAAATGCAATTGCAGTAGCTTCAGGTATTGGTATTACTCCTACCCTTTCCCTGATGATGAACTATGCAGGCAGGAAACGGATCAACATTATTTGGGGGGTGAGTACTCATTGTAGATGATTTCCACTTTGTTTCCTGCAACTTGCTGTTTTCTCACCCTCTTGTGTTTTCTTCTTGCATTATAGTGCCGTGATCCCGGTCTTATTGAGTTCATCCTTCACAAAGTTGACATAGGAGCAATCACCAAGAACTCATTTGCATTCATCTTCTACACGGGCAAGCGTGAGCTAGCTCTGCCAAAAAATCTCCCTGCCAATGTTTTCATCTTCAGGTCAAGGCCAGATCTTGAAAACACAATTACTGGCATTATAACTGCGATCCATTCTGGTGAAGGCCTTCCCGAGGAACTGTACGAGAAACAGAAGAAGATTGCAAACGCACCGTTCCGGAAGAGAATGATGATAGCGATGACTCGAGTCACAAAGACATACGATGAGAATGAAATGTTTGACTACGCTGTTCAAGAAACAGCAAAGGCCGCTGAGAGAATGCAAGAGATTGATTTGGAATCTGGTCGCTTCTTAGACAGTGACTCGGAAGAGTATGGCAACATGGAGTCATCTCGCCTACCAGTTACAATTCCTGAAGACCAAGTTAGCTTGTTGGGTCTTGATGCAATGATTTCCCGCTTTGTTGGAATCATAGGCGAGTACTCAATTAGCGACATTGAAGATATTTTTGATGCCATTGACATAGATAGATCGGAGTACATTGACAGGGCGGAGTTCAGTGCATTCCTAAGAATAGCCGCCACAGGCGAGAATAATGATGACGATGATGATGTGGAAGAACGAAGACCCTCCGAAAAGTTGTTGTTATCTTCCATGGTTGGTTTGACTGATATGCAAGCAGCTTTGACAACTTCTATGCACAACTATTCTCGAGGCTTCTCATCGCACCATTCTACCACCTGTCATGGCACGGTGTTTGGAGGCTCTGATACCAAAGAATATGTGCAGAAGCTGATGGATGATAACGGCGAGAAACCTCTTGAAGAATGGAGCATCTTCTATTGCGGTGGGTCAAATGCAATCAAGAAAGATCTGAAAAAGATCTCCGTGAATTATCACATTGATCTCGCCGTGGAAAAGTTTGATTGGTGAGCAAAAAGCATCTATGTTGAACTACTTAGGCTTGCACTGCCGGCTGCCGAGCGATGGTACTGGAGGTAAAATATGATAAACTTCGGAACAATTATGTATATGAACTCTTCCCCTTTTTCTGACACATACGTGTCGCTGTGACAAACTGCATCTTTCTGTACGTGGGCTCGTGTGGGCCCACACAAATCCACACTGATATGATCCACATCCGTCATCCGTCACTCTTACCACTCTCACTCTCTCTCTCACAACAGAAAAAATCACTTCAACCATGACACGGACTACTCCTATCACCTTGATCACCCTTCTCGTGGTCGCCATCATTGGCATCACAACCGTTTATTCAACTCCCCAAAAATCATCAACTCAATCTACGCAACAAAAAACCACAGCAAAGCCGCATCATAAGCCGTAAATCCTTCCTCACCACCATCGCATCAACATCTTGCCTCACCTTCCTCGGCACACAGCAACCTGCCTCGGCGAAAGAAGTTGATCCTGCGGTCAAGGGTACCAAGAGCGATCCAGAATTTTCAAGCGTGTCTATCGAAATGTATGTATGACTGTACTAAGCCCAAGGGGGCTGAGCAGAAGAGTAGGGGGGAGTGTTTTGCCTGAATGTAAGAAAACGTGTGCTACGACTAAGCAGCAGAATGCCGGAACGATTATGGATAGGATGTAAGAATGTTGATTCATAGCATTATTATGTTATTGTGGACGTTAGGGGGTGGTATTGGAATAGAGAAAAAAGGAAAGGCAGGAGAGGGGGTGGCAGATTTCCCAATTTTCTCTTGGATTCTCTTGCTTAAAAAGAGAGGGGAACGGGGAACGATGAATATATGAAGAAATTGAGTATAATCAATAGATGATTTGTCCGGTGAAGATGCTTTGGTGAATGATTTTGACAAGCCTAAGCTACCAGCGTCTTTTGGGGATTTCTTTGGCAGCTAGCTACAGAACAAGAAGTGCTATGAAAGAAGAGGCATACATATACCTTTCAGCTAAAGTAATTATTAAAGAACAAGCTCTCATAACAGGCAAAAGGACATAAGAATTACCACGCACCACCGTTTGCACCGGAGATCGAAGTAACTTCACCACCTCTTGACATCTTTTGCCAGACATTTTCCTTTTCGTTTCTTTTCCCCCCTGACGACGTACGGCGTACGGACACCCATCAAACAGAAAGAGCTAGCTTGTTGATCTTACATCTCTATCTCCGTACTGCTGGTAGCGTTGACGACCATAGCTGCTGCCTGGGTAATATATTATGCGCCCCACAGCTCTCTGTGCATCCTTATTGACTGCTGCAACTCGATCCCTCGCCCTTACCACTACTAGCCCACTGCTTACACACGTCTTGTGTCATCATCCACAAAAATGGTCGATTATCGCGAGCTAACAAACCAGCTGGTCACCAAGATGAAGCAAGAAGACGACCTCCGCAACAAGGCCTACGATCGGAGTTGGGAATTGAACGCTGCTTTGATTCGTGTAGAGATGGCCCACGAAGAGGTATTATCGTCACCAGACAAGAAAGAATTGATTTCCACTCTAGAAAAAGAGGAAGAAACACTTGACGAACTGTTTCGAGAGACTGCGTTAAGCCCCGCTTATTATATCAATATCGTTCACAATCCTAGTGGCGATGATGAAATTACTACTATCCATGAACGTGCACCACGACGCGGTAATATCGACTATAAAATGGAGAGCTATGCACGATACAAGGCGGTGAGACATTACCTTCAGACTGAAAATGATGGGTTGCTTTTGTCACCAAATGCACCCTGCTTCTCTGGTGCGAGGAACATACTCACTGATGAAGAGTACCTCGGGGGAGCCTGCATTGGTCTATGTCACGACTTATCCAAGATTGCCGTCTCTCGTGCCTCTAACGCCATGTCAGATCCAACTGCAGTCCAATTTGTTCAAGATGCACGTGACACTGTATCGAATATTTTGCAAGATTTGTTGGAGTTTGATTGGAGAAATAGTCCACTGAGGAGAAAGTATGATTCTACCAAGTATGCCCTCAAGCAGCTGGAAACCGTAATGTACGAGTTATCTGTTGCTGGAGCATTGGGTGGGCACTCGTTGAAGTCGGAAGAAGAAGGTGGACCGAAGAAGAAGCGCATCAAGGTGGATGATGAAAACAACAGCGACGAAAAAGGATGAAGGCAAGGATGCAGAAATGGAGACATCCGCATTAGACACATTCAAGCAAGAAATCGCAGAGGTAAAGGAGAGGATGGACCACAGGGATAAGCTTCGTGAAACCCTGATCAAGACATCACGAGATTCTCAAAAGGCTGCAAAAAACAGTATATTCGCAATGCACAGGGGAAACACCAAGAGTGCAGTACAACTTCTCCTTGACTGTGAAAATTGCGTGAGGAATGACTTGCTTCCCATCGTCAAAGAGGAGCCCACACTCAGAGGTGGCTCCTTTTCCAACGTGCTTGAAGAATACGTTGAAGGCAAATTGTTTTATTGTTGGTTGCATGGCAATGGTGGAGAAGAATCTGGTGATTCCAACGACAACAACAACGACAAGCCAGCGGGGAAAATCCTAACGTTTGATGAAATCACATTACCTATCACTGTGGATGAATATATTGGTGGCTTATGCGACCTCACCGGCGAGATAGGACGATTTGCAGTCGCGAGAGGAACCGTCCGTGACAAAGAAAGTGTCAAGATATGCCTCGAAACGAGCAAGAACATCTACATGGCTATCCGGATGGCAGGAAAATTACCCGGAAATATCACAAGAAGATGAACCCTCTCAAGAATAGTATTGAAAAGATGGAGAGGATCTTATACGAGCAGTCATTGATGGAGATGGCCGGGAGAAAGTTTCAAAGCTCGATGGAGGAAGGAGGATTTGATTGCTGAGGACTAGAATCCGCATTTGGGACGATAATCTGACTATACATAGATTATTCCTAGAAATACTTTACACCAACACTTCACTGACAAAAACTTCACTGGAAAACCTCTCCGTCTTCATTCTCAAAATGAACCTTCTTGTCCTCATCGAGAGGATTTTCCACTCTGAAACTACTACGAAGGGTGCTCTTGCTCTTGACGACAACACTCGTTCCATTTTCAACATCAGGAGACTTTTCTTCCTTCTGTTCGCCACTGCCTAACGTAACCTCTGGATCTACATCTTCAAAAGGGCGTTCCTCCTCCTTGTGTTTGTGTTCCTCTACATCTTCAAAAGGACGCTCCTCCTCCTTATGCTCCTCTGACACAATCGACGCACTGACATCAATTGAACTTCGTCTAGCACCAGAAGAAACCGAGCTTTTTTCTGGAAACCGAGCTTTTTTCTAGAAAAGCGTCTTCCACGAACAGTAGAAAGCATATTTCCACGCGTCTCTTGACTTGTTCCATTTGTTGGTCGAACATTCGTTGACTCTGTATTCTTGTGAAATTCTCCTAGGAAGATCATTACAAAGGCCATACAGCGTCCCCATTCGGGATGTCTCTTGCGGTACGCTAGCCATCTTGGACGCATGTACACCAAGTAATTCAGAATCCTTGCATGGGAGTAAAGATGGCCATGAGTAGAATGAGTGGATAATACGTCTTGTACCAAACCATTTGAATGAGACGTGTCAGTGTTGCAGGCGTCCAACTGAAGAAGAATGCCATGAGATAGTAAAATGCCTGTGAAGAAACTTGCTTGGAATGCTTTCGATCACTCTCCTCCTTCTCTTTCTTCTTGCGCAATGCACTATCCGTCGGTTCATACTTGAATGTATCATTATTTTTCCACTTCGACGATGCCTTTTCTGTCTGAGCAACTGAAAAGTAGGTCAATAACATGGAAACTCCACTCAACAAAATGGCTGCCCAGAGAGGACCATAAAGAAAATCCATCTGTAAATCCACTGATTATTTCCCCTCTCACAGTCGTTGACTCCATCATTCCGAAGACTCCCCTTGCATCCAAGAGGGACAGAAGAAATCCAACACCATAAGTTTGCATTGTTTAATAAAGTCATGCCCAATGCCGCAAGTGAAGTGCCCGAGGCCCAAACCAATGGCACAGCGAGTAGATATCTTTCTGCCTTCTTCATCCGTTTTCTCCCTCCATTGATATCGAATAGTTAACAAATAATAAAATGCCAATGCAGCATTATACAACGGTGTAGAGATTCCGAACTGGATGAAGAATCCTTGAGCCGTACAGGAAGCTTGAGTACCGCTGGGAGCAAAGACGTTGGGATGTTCCGGCTGGGATGGGCCAGGTGCTTAGAAAGTACCAGAAGGATGTGTTGAAATCACAAATGGACATGGCGAGTAGGAGGCGATGGTAGACTCGTTTTCGGTTCTTGGGGAGCGGAGGACTTGATGGATGATTAGGCCGGAGCCTATCATTGAGAGTGTGCCCGTGAAATGGGGCCATATGGACAGATGCTTTTGTTGAATTTCCGACCACGGCATTGTGTTCTGCTGGTTTTGTTGTGTATCTACTTATCTATTATTTTTTTTTCTATTGTAAATATATACTTTTATTGCGGCAGACAACAATGCAAGGCAGGCGCAACGCGCGCGCAGCTTAATTAAGTAGCTGCAACGGCGGCGTTCTCTGTTCCAATCGTGCTTGGTGTTCTTGAAGGGAAGAAAAATGGTCAATAAATAAAGTGTCTGATAGTTAGTGTGAACGAGATGTGACACGAGAAATTAGGTACCTCTACTCTGTGCTGCCTTGATTTGCTTTCTCTCTCCGCTCAACCACACCACGCACATACTACTTATGTACAATCATTGCATCGCATCTTGAGGAGTTGGGCTATGTGCGGTGGATGATTTTTTTGCAAACTTCTTGCCAATTATTGTGACGAGTTGGCAGGTTCAAGAAGTTGCCGATCGAGCTGTGACGAAATCGAACATTGTGCAAAGTACATACCTCAAACGTGAACAAAACATTTATTCCTTTATTTTATCCAATGTCTATCCGATGATACTGTACGCCCTGAATGATGAAGTGCTAAACCAAGCAAGCTCAATGAGCGTCGCCTCCCCAGAGTCTTCAGGGACGTGGAAGCATCTCTTCGCTACGCCAATAATCTAACTGCTTTCAAGATCAAGAGCTTGGGCCAAAAAGTTGTACGTCAATGCCCACATGTGTGCCCTCTGAGAGTTATCAGCTGCCCCGCCGTGACCACCTTCAGTATTTTCCCAGTACAGGACAGTGGGAGCCTTCTCTTTGCCTGCTTCTTCCAACAAACTTGCGACCACTGTAGTGAAGAGTGTTGTGAGTATTTGAGCGAAGCAATAGCATAAACATACAATGAGTGACTGACTTACTCTTTCTTGCATGACCTGGGTGGACACGATCATCTCTCGTAGAAGTTGTAAATAACGTTTTTGGGCATTTCCAATCTGGGTTGGTAGACTCCTTGGGCTCCCCAAGAACTCCATCGTCATCCATTTCTGGCTTTGAGAGAATATCGTGGCGTAAAAGGTGATAGGGCGAGTGATTCCTCAGGAACTTCCAATCCTCAGTATCTGGATTACCGTACTCTCCCATCCAACTTGCCCCTGCTAATAGCTTATTGTATCTCTTCATGTCCAAGAGTGGAACTTGACAAACTGCAGCTCCAAACAATGAGCTGGCAATAGGACGAGTAATCAAGTTACCCACCAAAAGTCCGCCATTACTGCCACCGATACAGGCAAGTTTCTCACGACTAGTTAGTCCGCTATCAATGAGGGCCTGTGCGACAGCCTCAATATCTTCGAAGCACTTGTATCGCTTCGATTTCAAGGCCGCCTGATGCCAGGTTGGACCGTACTCTCCTCCCCCTCTGATGTTTGCGATCACTTTGATCCCACCTCGCTCCAAACCAACCTGCTCCAACTCCTGCAGAGTATCCTGGCAATAAACTGATTTCGAATCCACCATACGCGTCGAGCAGGACAGCGTTAGATTCCGTCCATCTTCAAATCCTTTTTCCTCATGACAAAGTACGGAATGCGAGTACCATCCTTTGATGTGGTAAAGTGCTGCTCAACAATGAGTCCATCAGCATTGAACATGGCAGGTTTAGCCTTGATAAACTCGGTAGACTTGCAACAGTCTTCTGCTGTTGCAATCTCGAGCGTATCGGTACTAAATAGCCATCTCTCCACAACCACAATGTATTATCCGCTTCTGAATTACGACAGTGAGAAGAGACTGCAACATCTTGTCCGACGGGGATTGAACCATCTTCTTCCCCATCACTACAAAGCTGTTTGGACCACGATTGTGTTTCTGAACAATACTTCCAAAATTCCAACTTGGTACGAACATCTTCCAAAATCTTGAGAATGATATAATCCTTGGTTTCTGTTGACGACGATAGAGATCGTGAGAGTGTGGGCGTGAACATGGCCACAGCATTCGCCCAATCATTTTCCATCAATTCTGGCATTGGCAATGCCACCATCGATCCAGCCTTGAATGATTTCCCACCAATATCCAAATCGGATCGTAAAGTCACCAAGGCAGTATTGGCAAACGTGCCCAACTCGGCATCCTCCGGAATAGGAACCTCCCGAAATGCCACCTCTTCCATATCTGCAGTCACACCAGCCACCCCCTCCACAGACAACGCCCGATACAAATACTGCGAAGTATAAAACGTAATACTCCTCAATTGAAACTCATGAACATACCCACGATCATGATATGAATACATATTCGCCGCAATATCCGTCTGTTGTGCTTCGAATACCGTTACTGCCTCTGAGAGGGGTGTGCCTCGTTTCCATGACTTGACGACTCGTGGATATCCGGAATCAGTCAGTGTGGATTTATCATGATGAAAGTCTGTACCGACAAGACACTCATTACGAGATCTATACGAGATACGAGTCTTGGCAGGTGTGGTAATTTCAAATCCCTGTTCGTTTCCATTGGGATCCACAAATGTTTCCGTGGATAGACAAAATTCACGACAAATGTCTGCATCACTTCCGCCTGGACTCAATTTGATCAATGCCCGATCACAATTGGTATTGGTTGGACCTTCATCTAACAAGATGGAACCATGCCACACCCAAGTTTTGGCAGTATCAGTCGTCGGAGGGTCTAATGCATCGATATCCAAGACAGTCGTCCATTCCGTCGGTGTATCACTACTCTTGAATGATTCCAATGTAGTCTTTCTCCATATTCCCTGCACATGAGTCTCATCCTGCCAAAAGTTGTAATAGAACTTGTCATTGATGCGATAGGCATGTGGGATTTTATCTTGAGAGTCGAGAATGGATTTGATGCGAGTGTAGGTGGATGTTTGGGTGGGGTCGCCGATTGTGGAGAGGCAGTCGGAGTTTATTTTGTTGACCCATTCGAGTTGTTTGGTGCCTAGGACTTCTTCTAGCCAGAGGTGGGGATCGTCGATTGATGTAGTGGCTGCTGCTGCTGCGGTGGAGGCGGGTGGTGACATTATTTTTTGATGATGATGGCTTGAAATAGATACTTTTCTGAATGATTTCTGTAGCAATTTACTGGGCGCAAAGGCAGCGACTGAGGATAATAATCTTGTATTAATTATAGAGCAGAAGAAGAAGAGTCTCGCGGTGGCGATGATACTTGCGGCAGGCTTCATGGACAGTCAATAGAGAGTCAATAACATGCGATGAGTGAAGAAGCCCTCGACACCTTTCGAAAATCTTTTGTTGATTGAGTACACGAGAGTGGGACACCCATCCGTCCCACCACCTGGTTCGTGTTTGACCAGACAAAGTTATACTAATTCCTACGTTAAAATGTTGAGAAGGGGACAAATAATATTGATGATGAACCATAACACAGCTGCAAACCAATTCACCTTCGCTTGCATAATCATAAATAATCCACCATGAAGTTCATCAACATCGCTGCCATTACTATTCTGCAGACGGCAAAGGTTGCCAGCGCTGCCAACGCCCTCTACGGAATTCCCAATGGAGGGGATGCAAAAGTGTCTTGCGAAGCGGCTGGTGATCAGTGCTGCTCATCCTCAAGATGGACGAACATCGTCAACACAGGAACCATAACCCTATCTGAGTTCGCTTTGAGCGGCTGCGAGGTTCCAGTAAGTCAGGGAACATTTGTCGGTTGTGTTGGAAATACTACCGCACCAAGTACCGGCTGCACCGTGGAGTGCTCTAGCGGGTGCGTTGTCGATACTACTCCCTTGACTGTGACGACCACCGCTGCCACCGCCTCCACCGTCACTGCTGATACTGAAACTGAAACCACCACCACCACTACCACCACAGCGTCTACTGCCGCTGCTGAAACCACCACCACTACCACCACTACCGCAGCGTCTACTGCCGCTGCTGAAGTCCCTGCCAGTGCAACAGCAGATGGATTTACCCCAATCGATGGAGACTTTTCCACTATCGTTTCTGTATCGATTTCACCTTCTTGTCCATGGGGTTCGACGACATCCTACCCAAACGCAGTGTTCACAATCCAGCCCTCCACTGTTGCATATGTGTCCTCCTTTCCAGCAAATCTTGTCACATCTTCTGTTACTGGGAACGAATTGACCTTGGATTGGAATTCTGTTGCTGCCGCCGGTGCCACAAGTGGAGGTGTTCGGATTGGACTACCTGCTGCTCAGTTTAACAAGTTGTATCTTGGGAGTGCTCTTAGGGCGCAGATTCTCAATGGATTTACGTCTGTAGGGCAGATTGATGTTGGCGGTGCTAGTACACTCAAGGCAACGTTGACTTCCAATACGAACCCTGACCTTGCCTTAAGTGTTGGAGGGGCATCAACTGCCAGTGTTATCACCAGCACGGTAGGATCAGCCAGTGTGGGAGGTGCTTCCACTCTCACAGTTCAAGCAAATTCTGTAAGTAACATCTCAGCAAATGGTGCATCCACACTTGCAGTTAGTGGAAATGTTGCCGGTGGCTCCGTCGGCGGTGCCTCCACCGTAGGAGTATCCGGCGACATCTCGGGAAGTCTTTCCAATATTGGCGCAAGCACCATTAACGCAAACACTATCTCGGGTTCCATCGATAATTCTCAAGCGAGTACAGTCAATGCGGCATCATGTACCAACGTGCAAAACAGTATGGCTGCTTCCTGCAATGTCCGTGGTGCTCCTACTGTGACAGTGGATGTTTCACAGTATGGTGCGATTTCGACAGCTACTTGTGAGTGCAGTGGGTTTTTCAAGACTTGTGGAAATGGATCTTCTCTCGGATCTTCCACCTCGTTTGCAATCGCTGCTGTCACTGGGGCTACTACGTTGGTTGCCTTCCTTCTTATGTAGGATAAGAGATTGAAGTTGAAGTGAAGAAAAAGCAAATTGTGGGAAGGAAAAATAATGATAACTCGAATAGATTCTTGGGAGAAGGGCAATAGTCAGAATAGAACAGAATGTTAGGTGTCTCATTAAACAGGGTAGATTTGAAACGGATGCGCACAAGATATGTTGACTGCTGCAGAAACTATATATCTATTGTACATCACAAGAATATTTGACCAAGTAGACAGTTGTTGTAACTCTTATCAAACTGCTTCTGCCTTTATCACCCTCACGGTGTACAAATCAGCTGTTAGTGTGCTACTACGTATTCTCTCTTATGCTTCTAGGGCACTGCAGTATCATCGCCATGTTTCGTCTCTATTTGTTGTGCATTTATATCACCCTCGCATGCATGGACGTTTTTAGAGCGAGCAGAAGCATACAGCGATTGCATCTTCTCAACGATCTCACACATTTTTCTGAGCTCCTCCTGTTGCGATGCAATCTGCTCCATCTGAGTTTGCGACTCTTGCATCTTCTCCACTATCTCACGTAAGTTTCTGAGCTCATCTTGCTGGGAAGCAACCTGTTCCTTCATTTCATCATCCGATGAAGCTATATGAGAAGTCCAATCTTCGTTGATTGCTTCCAATGTAGAAAAGATCCATTCATCCAAATCCATGACAAATAGAACAACAACTGCATTGACAATGATATCAGTATTGCTTGTCGCTATAGCCTTGTTGTAGACGGTACTGACCTGAGGATGAAGAAACGCAGAAATAATTGGTACCAATTAGTGCAAGAGCGATAAAAAGAACAAGAGAAGACACAACAGCAACAACTCACATATAATGCGAATAGTGTAAACCAGCACAAACACAATCCACCAAAGAAAAATCGAATCCTTGATTTGAAAGAATGTGTAATTCTGGCTGAGTGATTGATCAATTTAGATCCGCTGATTAGGTCTTTTGATAGAAAGGCAACCATTAACACAGAGAAAATTGCCCACCCAGCATCAGTCAAACCAGCTGTATTTTCACACGCATAAGTGTCGCGAGGACATTTCCAAGTGAATTGTACATCGGTTCTGTCGTTTTGCAAGTTGGCTTCCGAAGCGTTGATGAAGAACAAGAGAATTCCAAATTGTAAGCAAAGTGTGGTCAAAGCTGCCATCCAACCAAATATCTTGTCTGTTACAAAGTAAGAATACACTGAGTCTTTGCCAATTTTACTCAAAGCATACATATCATTTTGTTTAATCCTCATCTCCACCGCCGATGTTAAAGAGTTTCCAATGTTCTTGCGCCTGGCAATGATGTACAAAAGGATGGCTACCATGCAGCACAACGCAATGAAGCAAGCAGAGAGAACAGCAGCAAATGTGCCGTAGCCTTTCAGGCCCCATTTGACAACTTTTGTTTCCTCTTGAGGATAACAGTCATCATCTTCGTTGCCTAGTTTGAGTTTGATGTGATGTCGATAAGCCGGTATGAGATTTTGGATCAAATGTAACAAAATGAGCAACAGAAGCAGCAATAACACTTACAACACATTGTGCAATTTTCGCATTCAAGTGCCTCGTCAAAGTCAGAGGGCACCCCACAGTCTGCAACAAATGTGGATTGTCCGTGAATATTATCGATCAATCGTGGTATCGTTGGAATCTTGGTAATTCTATTGCTTTGCAATTGAAGAAGTTGAAGCTCCCTCATCTCTGCCAAACCTTCAGGTGCAGCTCCTGTGAAGGCATTGTAACTGAGACACAAAAGAGTGAGATTGGAAAGCTTGCCGAGCTCAGTCGGAATCGATGCCTGGAAGTTGAGAGTACGTGCATCGTTTGTTTGGTGAGAGTTAGAAACGAAAGCAGAAACCAATGGAACGATTAATTGGTCAGATAGTGATCACCTTTATGTCATTGTCACTCAAGTCCAACTCTTTGACGAAAGTGAGGTTTCCAATGCTCTCGCTCAATTGCCCCGACAAGCCATTATTAGTAAGATTGAGCTTTACCACATGATTCATGTCATCGCAAGTAACCCCCTTCCAATCACAGCAGCTTGCATAATCATCCAGCCATAGCGATCCATTTGTCCACTCTGCACCTTTGGCCGAGTCATAGATGTCACTTAAGGCATTCCGCTCCGGTGGACACAATGTTGCGTCATCTGCTAGATCAAACTCGTTGACTTCACGTTCCAGACAAAGATTGAGTGGGGCAGTGGTCGATGTGTTTTGGAAACGATTATCTTTCAAGAACACAGAAGCACCCTGAAGCTGTCCGACCTGAAAAGGAATGGTTCCAGTGAATGCGTTGCTCGAAAGATCAAGGTGTTTCAAAGAACCTGTGGATTCACGACGAAAAAAGTGTGAACACATTATCCTTCATGATATAGAGCAGCAAAAATAAGACAAGGTTTCCTCACCTCCACCTCCAATCATTCCAAGCTCAGAAGGAAGCGAGCTATCTAGAAAGTTGTTGGACACATCGAATACTTCCAGCACTGCTGAAATTGCCTACGAGAGATGGGACAGTACCTGTTAGCCTATTATCAGCCAAGTTCAATATTTGAAGCGATAAAGATCTCCAAACGTTATCCGAAATTGGTCCTGTAAAGCCGACATCATTCTTTTGGTTAGACACGTCAAGTTCTTGGAGCGTTGCAAAAAGATTCCATGAAACCAGGAAGATCCCCAGATAGAGCGTTTGATGATATGTTTAATTGGCGTAGCTTTGGTAGGTTATCCAATGAAGCTGGAAGTTTTCCGTAGATTTGATTGCTGGAGGCAAGGAAATGCTCAATGTTGGGAGGGATATTTTCAAGAATTTCAGCGGCATCTTGTTGGATTGCATTGTTGCTCGAGTCACAAAAGCGAAGCGATTGAAGAGATGATACTTTGTACTGTACGAAGCGACGCATTGACGTAAAGCCGTTGTTGCTGAAGTCAGCATACTTTAGCGATGGAGCGACTTGTGCGTCCAACACTCCGCTCAGTTGATTTCTCGCAACATCCCAGTAGGAGAGATGACGAAGATTGTAGAGCGGACGATACTCAATCATACCGGTAAGCTTGTTTTCAGCCAAGTTAAGCGTTTGGAGTTTGTATAGATTTGCCAGACCGTACTTACTCTGTTGCCATTTGTTAACGAGGACGGGATTCCCATTTGAATTAACGTATCGTGTATACACTGGAAACCGACCTGCAAGATTGTTGTCCCTCAAATCAATATCAGTGACTAAACTATCAGCGTTGCAAGAAATCCCATACCATTGGCAATGACCTAATGTCTCATTTCTCCATCCATCATTGTTTGTCCAATTATGGCCATTCGTTGCATTATATATCGCTTCGAGACTTTCTCTCTCATCACTATAAGTACTCGACCAATGTATTTTGAATGGACCACAAGGATTTGTAAACTCTTCATTGATATTGAGTGCCCTGGGTTTCAACGAATATCCTAATTCATTCTCCGCGTAGTTGTAGAAGTCGCAGTAACACTGTGGACTATTTAGATAGATGAAAGTCGCATCTCCTTCAAAGTACCTGTAATCTCCGCAGCAATATTCAGCCGCGTAATCACAAGCGCCTATTTGTCGTGAATCTTCACATAGACTCGACCAAAAGTCGCACTTGCACTCATTGTACAACCCAACAGTTTCCTCAGTTCTACCCTGAAGTTGAGTGTTTCTGACGATCTCGACATGGTCTGCCTCGCAGCAAGAAGATGCTGCTTTGTTACAAACGCTTATTGCATGAGCTTTAAGGGCTGGAGCTTCACCAGATGATAATGTCAGCCAGGAGAGTGGGGTCGTGTAATTTTGACATGTTGTGCTCCAATCCTCGCACTGCAGACGATTGCAAGTCAAGAAATTTGTTTAGAAATATGATGATATCTTCAAAAAATCGAAGCCAATCTCTTCCATACGAAACCATGTATCAGACTTACTGTAGGATCCTTGCAATAACAGCAGTTCTCAGCTGCAGACCCCATTTCCCTAGCATAATTATTTCCTTCAAGAGGACACCCTGGATCATCAAATTCTTGGTACCACTCACATCCATCACCATCCGTATCCCTCCACCCTGGAGTATCAGCACACATTTCAGAAGATGAGGGAGCTACAGTTGGTGACTGCACATCCGATGACATGGAGATTTCAAATGAGTAAAAAGTGCATAAGTATAAGAAACACATTGTATTCACACGTCAAAATTCACTTACAACATCGTTGGTAACATCAATTTGGCAGTAACAGCAATTCTGATTCGCTGACCCTTCTACTATAGAAGAGTTGTGTGCAGTCTGATTTCCATAATTAGGACATCCTGGGCCATCCATGACTTTATACCATACACAATCATAGCCATTCTGATCAAACCAACCGTCAGTGTCTTCAGTGCATATTGATGAGGTAGAGATGGCAGGAAACATATCATGACTCCCTCCTCCACAATAACAGCAGTTTTCAGCAGCAGGACCTATATTTCCAGCCCATTTCTCCGTTCCAGAGCATCCTGCTTCATAGAAGTCTTCATAATGATCACATCCATAACCATCTTTATCCCTCCAGTTGGGCGTGTCCAAACACGTCGATACAGCTCTTTCGTCAGATTTCAAGGGAGGATTACTACTAACATCAGTTCGTGAGAAGATCGGAGACTTCACGGCCAACACTAATGGTGCTGGCAATGGGCTGATGATCGATTCAGGGTCTCTTTGGCCAAGAGAAGTAGATGCAGCAGATGGTGGTAAAGTTGGGGGATCCTCCCCCTCTGATGATCCATCACTTTGATGAATCAGTGAGAAGGCAATCAACGTCGTGATGGAACCAAACACCGCCATCATGATCAGCGGAATAGCTCCACCGCCCACCCATGACATGAGCCTCGTCTTTTTGTGCTTGGCAGCGGCCTTGTTCCGCTTGTTCCGTTTCTTCTTTGCTGCTACCGCCGCCTTTTTCTTCTTTACAGCGGCTGCATCAGCAGCAGCAGCATCCATCAACTGTTGATCGGCGGATACAACATCAGATGACAACACCTCTCGGCCCTTTTCTCCAACAACATCCAGCAAACGAAGAAGCTGCTCATCCAACATATGCCCAGTGACCACCAAAAGTTGTGCCACGGAAACGGTCGACTGTTCTCTTCTAGGGCCCGCCATGCTCGCCATCGCCATCGTCTTTAGAGCATCACCATCGTCGTCGGCGCCCTCTTTGCGCAATAGAGAGTGAATCGCCATCATCATGAGTAGCTGCTCCAGAAGGCCACGAAGTTTCGTGGCATCGGCATCGGAGGAAGAGGAAGTGAGAGTATCTTTGTCCATCATGATAACACTTTGATAAAGCTTGTTCCCTTGTGATGAAATAATAAAAATCTATTTATGATGAAAGTTCAAAGGACATCTTCACTGTTTGGCAGGTCGGCGCAGCCATTGCATTCCCGATGCACATGTTGCCTTTTCTGCTCCCCTTTTCTGCTCTGTTTTGCAGACAGATCATCCACATAACCATCATCACATGCAAAACCTGAGCAAGCACATTGGGAAATATGACATACCGACGCAATCGAGAGACCGCGCCAATGGCAGCGCCACGCCAATAGCCTCGTAATAAGTAATGTGCCGGACAATCACTCCAGCCTGTAAGTATCTCTCTAGAGAGGGAAATCCGCCATGTTGCGGTTGCGGCGGCAGGCGGCAGCTAGCCGCAATGTGTAAGAGTCGTAGTGGTATGAGATGTGACAGTAGTTCGACAACTTACCGGCCATACTCAACCACATTCAGTAACAGGCAATTGCGAAAAATATCTAGAAACTATGTACTCGTTGACTGTGACGTGCCGAGACCCTATGGTAGTATCATCGCAGAGGAGGACTGTATCTGAACAGAAAATTGACGATTGCAAATTTCATGTCAACTGAAAGAATAGTGACTTAGTAAATCACTCGGAAAAACATTGTAACAAGACGAGCAGACAAAAGACATATCTATTTTGGGCCTCAGATAACGACAATCGACAATGACACAAGACAAGTAATAATCATCAAGATCGGTGGATCATCTATAACAAATAAGGCAACAGAAGAGACACTCAATCAAGATGCAATCGACTGGTTTGCCAAATTGATATCTGCTTCGGTGCATACGTCATTTCTCTTTAGTGATAAAGAAGAACAACAAGAAAAAGAGGATGATGATGGGAAGAAAAAAACCAAAGTTTGTAGTTGTGCATGGTGCAGGATCATTTGGACATCACTCTGCGAAACGGTATGGATTGCAATGTGGCAAGGCTGCACTATTGAAAAGCAATGGCGGTTCACTATCTCCTACTGCTGCCGATGAAACGCGCAGCAGCAGCAGCAGCAGCAGCAGCAGCGTACAAAAAAGGAAGCGATTCCAAATGGAAGCACTATCCAAAACCCGTCACTCTGTCCAAAAACTAAATGCTGCCATGGTCGGAACGCTACTTGACCATGGAGTGAATGCGTGTAACATTTCACCAGGAGTTTCTCTCCCTGGGATGCGTGCATACGGAAGTTCCACCAACAACAAAACCAACCAAGGGAGTGATGCCGCAATGGATTTACTATGTGAATCTATAAACCAAGCACTTGATGCAGGGTTACTTCCAGTTATTCATGGTGATGCATGTTTATTAGATGACAACCATGCTGGAATACTAGGAGGGGATACTCTGGTAGAGGGCCTTGTCAGCTCGGAGAAAATGAAAGACAATGTTCACAAGGTGATATTTATTAGTGATATTGCCGGTGTATTCACTTCGGATCCAAAGATAAATAAGGATGCTAGGCTGATTCGGTCGTTGAAAGTTGATGTGACAACTGGTGAGGTTACTATTGATAATAATGATGATGATGATAATGTGGCAAATGAAATGGATGTTAGCGGCAGCAGTCACGCACACGATGTAACAGGCGGGCTAAATGCCAAGCTATGCTCAGCAGTAACGGCAGTACAATGCGGAAAAGAAGTTGTTATTGCCAAGTGTTGCTCAACAAGTGCGGAAAAGTATATCCAAGGAGACTCTTCGTCTGCAGAGGAAGGTACACTGATATCCAAGAAACTTTAACTCATTAGAATGGAAAAGTATTCAGTAGTAAGTATACTCATTTTCTTTCTTGCAAGTTCATTTCCAAGGGATCTGGAAAGAGCAACTTTGCAATCTCTTGCTTTGAAACTTCTACTAAACGCGAAGTACAATCGTTAAGACCATAGCCAATCACAATCATGTTATCCTCATCTACTTTCTCTACCAACGTTGATACAAAATGAATCTGTGCGCAATTGAAACGTTTCATTGTGTTGCCGTAATTTCCGGTTGAATGTAAGCACAGAATTGGGGTTGACCGTCCCCTCATCTTCGCCAGGATAACCCAAGCAAAAGTATCCCGATCGTGCACGCAAATTGAAAGGTGGATATGGTTCAAATGCATACAAGAAAGAGACGTAGTGTTGAAAAGGAAGTAGCGCCTTGTCACTTTCTGCCACGTCATGGTAGTTGTACCAATGTTTCCATCTACTAGAGAATGGGCAATTCCAACGAGCAAGTATTCATGGTCTCCAAATGTCTTCATTGCATTACCCACGGGCAAGACTTGGCTTTTCCTCAATTCAATGCAACAAGCTCCTCCGTGTGCAACTGGTGAGAACGGCTCAAATGGTGCATTATTACCCGGAAACCAATGCTCGTCAACAGTAGAAAAACTAGCGTGTGGTGCTCTGTTGCTTACCGTCGCATTGTTATGTTTCACCTTGCGTTGCATTATCCCATCGAGCATATAATTTCTTCGGGTTCGTGTTTTAACGTCCTTCTTCTTTAACATCTCGATCTCGTCGGGATATATTTGGGATACCTTGTGGTACGGGTTGACATTGATTTCAGCATAAATAGAATCAGGAGCATTCGGATGAGTTGCATTAGGGACTGTGAAGAGAGCGTAATTCTTGCCTCTGGAACCTCCGCTCCAAATTGTATTGAATTGATGAAGGAGAGTGATATCAAGCTTTTCACCTCCATAAAGAGGCTTGACATTGAACATTCTCTTTGTTTTGATTTGACTGTAATAACGTCTATCATATTTCACAAAGTCCTTGGATCTTATCATCAACTTTGTAATGATGACTGTATCTGTGTTTATATTCAAATACACTTCGCCATTCAATGTAGCCAAACGATAGTCCATGAAAGATGGCTCAAACGCCAAAGTGTCCGTTCGTCTTCTGCATTTTCATCTCATTCGCCAGATCAATTATAGCATCGTAGCCCGGAATCATTTGATAGTTTCTATCTAGTACAGCCAATCCAAGATGATTTGTGCTTGTCCACATCATGGAATCCCAGACTTCTTTCCTATTAGATTTCAGATTTGAGTAGACCTCTTCTTTGAAACAATTATTTGCTGGAGTCACACGGAGCGTCGTCAAATATGCCGCCTCATGTGGCAGAGACGGCTTCAATCCTAGCGGTATTTGAACCAAACTTGGATTGTACTCTACCAAAAACGGGATATATCTGTCCGTTTCTTCACGAGCATCGTATTTCTCGGTAAGAAAGTCCTCAATGTCCTCATGTCTACGTGATGGGATTCGAAGCTCTTCTGGAAGAGAAGGAAGGACAAGTGCCACGCTTTTACTAATCTTTGGTGCAGCCTTATCAAACCTCCAATATTTTGTATCAAATCTCTTGTTTTCTTTCGTGATTGCATCGTCTTCATCTAAGAAACGTTTCCAACACGTATATACATTGCATATTTCACAGTCTTTATGCTTTTGTGCAAACAACCTTGTTCGATTCGAATACTTTGTCAACAATTGTCATGTCATTCTTCTCTTTCATAATCTTTCGTAGCTCTACGAGCTGCAAAGAATTGCATTCTGTACCAAAATTCATCTATTTCTAAACCTCGCACAGCAGAGTAATCCAGTTCCTGCCTTTGTACCATTTTTTGCTCTATAGCACCCACCACAGATGGGCGAGAGGATGAAGTCCCCCATATCATTAGTGAATCGACCACTCGGATCAAAGCAATCATCTTGCAAATTTGCCAACTTGGCTTCTTCAATGGTTCTTTCCAGAAGTCTTTACTTCAAGAAGGACTCGTGCCGCACAGCTGACTTTTGGCTTTTCCTTCCACTTGCAAATTCCACAGAAATCTGACACGTTGAGCGATCTTGAATAATCACCCCATTCTTCACCATCGTCAGAAGCAGCACGGATCTCTGTTTACATCACCAATGCGATCATCTGCATCAATGCAAAACTCTAAATTGCAATCTTGGCTTCCTCTACAGAAACTTTTCTTTTTGTCACTTCAAATACAACACGTTCGTTGCAGGTAAAGTCAGCGTCTTTCCACTTACATGCACCGCAAAAGTTGTCTATTTTTACCTTTCGTTCATTTGCCTTTTTGCGATTTCTAATTCCACCAACTTGCTGACTAGATAATGAAGATGATGATTCCATCGGGATGATTATTGTGAAGTGTATTCAGAGCATCTGTTGTATCCTTCTTTGTGACGTTGTCATCACTATCCATATCAAATGTGATTAATATCATGAAGGAGCTCAATAGGTAGAGAGCTATTAGTGCAATTGAGAGGGCGAGGTAATTTAATTTGATGGTTGGGTGTCTTCTGGTTTGTTGCGGAGAACTAAGCGGCGACCGTGGGAGCCGCCTGCCCACATTGCGTGGGGAGATCATCATATGGTGATTATGTGATTGATTTGAAATCTATCCTAGCTCTCCTCATCACCGACGTACTTCTTGTTTAAAGAGGAGGTTGGGGTGGATGGAGCGGAGAGCCAATCGACTTATGGCCACCATCATGGTCTCATGGTCGAGTTCAATCATCCAATTCAAAATTGCAAAGGAGGAAGGAAGGAGGAAGGAGGTAAGGTTAGAAGTGGGGGAGGGACAGTATTGTAGATGCGAGATACCGCTCCGCCCCAGATTCTTCGAGCCCTTCATGTTCTTCCGACAGCAAGCCTGCAACCCCCGAGTATCCATCATTATATCAATATACTTGAAGGAGTGCCATCTTGCTTATATCTGCTTATATGCAAGATGACCGCAGCAGCAGCCGCACAGATGAGGACTTTCCTCGACGAGGTCCTCGAAGCAGCGAGATTGGGAGGCAGGCCTTACGTAGATTGCTATGAATTGTGTCGATTGCGCCCTGAACCACAGTGGGAATCAGTTTATGCCCAGCTATGATATTGATGACGATGACGATGACGGCGACGACGAAGAAACAAGCGTTCCTACGTCCCGATGCTACAACGCATGGGCTGATATCCGACTTGACAAGTACCTAGGAGTAGCAGTCTTAGTAAATAATAAGTAGCAAGGTGCAAGAATGGTATCAACACAGTCACAGAGGGATCACACGATAACGATATGAATGTACTACAAAATGTCAGCAAAAAGTTAAGAAATCCGTAGAATGAAAGAAATATCAGGTAAGTCAGAAGCGGTTATTCAAAAAGCACAAATCGCACAAACTTTCTTCGCTCTGTCCCACACAACCACACAACGAACGAATAACTGATGGAGAGGTATTGCCAGATAATGTCAGTCTAAACGTGAGAAGTTGGCGATAAATGAAGCCACTGCTGTGTGTGCGTAGATTGATTTCAGAGGATTGGAAAATGGGAAGGAGGTAGGCTAGAAGTGGGGAGGACAGTAGATAGTGAGATAGTGCTGCTAGAAAGCCACCTAAAAAATACTTACCCAACGCACCTCTCTTAATGGCTGTACGCTTCGAGTTTCTTCCGACATCAAACCTGCAGCCCCCAAGTGTCATGGTCATGATACGTAAGGAGGTGGTGCACTTGAAGCTTACGAAATGGAAGGGCCACAGAACAACTCCTCAAGCAAGGCTTCATCGCTCTGTAGAAGAGGAGAGGAGGAGAGAAAAGATGCCGACTCAGTCTCCACCGCACAAATGGAAAAACTAGAACTCCTAACCAAGCTGATGAGATTTTCGCTTCCTACTATTCTGCAAAAATGAAAGCATATTGTCCAAGCAAAAAGACACGACACTGGCAGGACTCGAACCTACGCGGGATAAAAAACCCAATCGATTTCTAGTCGATCGCCTTAACCACTCGGCCACAGTGTCTGAGAATAACCTGTCTTAATTTTTGCATAATATGAAGTAATTGTAGTTTACATACATAGTGAGTTGCGATGTACAGTTTGTGTACAGAGACGAAAGAGCCGCTAAAAAGCTCTTGCTCTTCTTCATGCAAGCGTTCTCAATTTTGTGCTAATAAGTTTGTTACGAGAATACTTGCATAGCTGGAGTCCATCTCATCTTTGTGGCATTGGTCACTAACACACGCATAAGCTAGGTTTTTTTTATTGGGGGTTAAAGTTGGTGTTTCAAAGTTCAAGGAATTAAGCACAAGGTCCTTTTCATTCCTTGTCGATTGCCATCGAAACGTTGTCGTCACTCAGATATAGTCTCGATGACAACATTGGGCCAAACGAACATTGCCACTCGCCCCCCCAGGTGGTTACACCTTTTGTGCATGAGCAGGGGCAGAGCCAGATCGGTGCTGCTTGGCTATTCTGTCACCAATAAAGAAGTAAAGTATCCTAGCAACGGTGGACCAGGGAGTCCGCTGGAGAGGGAGCATTAAAAATATGTTAAAGCAGGCGTTGGCAGGCAAGGCGGACCCTAGGTGACCCCCATTACTTGGTTTGTGAATGTCGCCCCTGCGAAGAGGATGTCTATATAGAACTTCGAAGTGCGGGTAATGACGACGCGACATAACACATATGTTGGCAAGCTCCTCATGGTCCCGAAATCGGATGAATCCGACCGTGTTTCGTGGATGTTTATCGTGTGGCGGCTTCGCGGTCGTTAATAAATGCCACTCGTCCTCGACCACGCAGAAAGTCTTAAGGCGCACATCACGGACCGAAGATGACCAGATCGACGAGAAATCACACGTGAGTGTAAGAAAAGGCATAAGACATTAACACATACGCGGTGCGGGAACGTTACTATAAGTCGCTTCAGTGTCTAAGCTGCAACGATACAACAGGAAAAATCGTTGGCGTACAATCTCAGGTCGATGATGTACCAGCCCACGGGCGATCCCGTGTTTGATGGGCTCTCCGACGTCATTAGTTACTGAGATACAATGCAGGTTAGGAACGTCGATAGCGACAAAGCATTTAGATCTAAAACCATGTCCTCATGCCTGTGTACTCCCGCTTTTGAATGGTGCGAGAACCGCAAAATCTACCGGCGAGAGGGTCAGCAAAATCAACTGCCCTGGTTGTGTGGTCAAACAGTTGACGGAACGCCAGCATGAACTGAGATTCCGTCATCTCCATGTTGGGGGGGGGCCAAGTATTTAGCACGATGAAAAGGGGCAATGTGTCAGGGCAAGTCAAGTATTCCTGAGCATAGTTAAGGAAACTGTATGTTGCCAGCAACGCACGGAACACATCTCATACAAATAGTGCAAAACTAATTCTAACCGTAGCACATACAACGGAGTGCGCAATTCGTGCAGCATCGTGGTAGCATTCTTCCAAGATTGCTCTCCGGTGCGCGCATTCATCAATCGCACGCGCGTCCTGTGCGTCAAGGGTAGGTTTAACTTGACAGAGCCCAAATTGCAAACGTGGGTCAATGCCACTCGGCGCCGCCTGACCGAGTGGTGGACGGTGGAAAACGCGACTGGTTATAATGCCCGAGGGGAGTGTGCAAGACGCGAGTTGCAAACTCAAGTCGTGGCAGCCAGTGTGACCGCCGGTACAGTATTGGTGAATTACATCACAATCACGAAAACGACAGTCGAGACAAGCTTGGTCCGCAAATGATAGCCGATCAGGATTTGGAAAGCATGGTCTGGAGGGGGGGCGGGTGGTTGGTCGAAGACTGTGAACGTAAAAAAACGGCAAAAGTGGCCGAGACGAGCAGAGTATAGTCTCGTGCTGGCGTGCGACATCATGAGCTGCGATGAGCCGCGTGAACGCGTCTGTGGTGGTGGTTATGTACGAGTGTGCGCTGGAGTCCCCAGATACATACAAACGAGAACAGACCCGACATCGGGATCAGTGCTCTCATAACTTCTTGTAAGATAACAACATGTGCACTCACTGGGCAATGCAAGGTAGATGCAGTGAAGTGATGTGAAGTTAAACTGTGGTCCAATCATGGGAATCTTGCATGTATTTAGATGAGAATGGAGATGCGGCGGCACTATTGAGCAGCTTCCGAACGCTCTCTCTGCTGGCAGCATCGACAAGATGTTCAAGGAGTAATCGTCCGAGATTATGATGTTCAAATCCTCTCACAGCCTACGCAAGACAGGATAAGCCTGGATGTAACAATAGATGACTTTGTTTCTGATTGAGGGAAATCAACCTCATACTCGAATACGGGCAAAAAGACAGGCTACGAGCAGGCTGGTGTGAGGTTTTACAGTGGGAATCATGCTGCACCAGCAAAGACTCAAAAACGTACGAGTGAAACCTCGTGGTGTGGATTTCAGGTGAGTTGAGATAATATAATGTCAACGTTTTCCTACGAATACATCTAGAAGAATCTCATTTCTGAACGGCTCTGCCCCATTTACATTCAACGTAGTCGGGGATACATGCTTCGAGGAGCCACTCATTAAAGGGCCTTCTCAATCGTGTAATAAAATGTAACTTATGTTCCTATTCCCAACTTCACACGGAAAATGCAAATCCTCCGATACCAACCTGGCCAATCCCATTCTTTCCACGGAGACTATATCGAAGAAAGACTCTCATCGCCGAGTGGGAGGACGTATCTTGAACGTTCTTCATGTACCCTAAATGATGTCGAAGAAGGTGGAGAGACAGAGTTTCTCACGTCTCTCTCCACCCATCAAGATTACACCTAAGGAGAGAAATGGGCTCATCAGGGCCAAGTGTTCTCTGGGCCAATGTTTCTTGACAGTGATCCTCATAAGGAAGACGAAAGAGTTTGGCAAGCCCACGGTCTCAGGCGTGACACACAGATGGGTGAAAAGCATGCTTGCGAATCTCTGGCTCCAAATGAGAGATTATAGGGACACCTGTCTGAGAACAAATGTGCTCATTGAGATACATCTATAGCTTGCCTGTTAGGATAGACAAAAAATAGAGATGATAATAATAGAGACGCAGATACTACCATACAACCCAGAACAACAAATCTTCTCTTCTGTCAACTGTCAAGTTTGCTCCATTTCTCTTTCAAAGCATCTATTCTTTTTTTTCGTACCTACTCATCTCGACGTGAGCATCCAAGATCTCCGAGATTGCTCTTTTCTACGGTCCCTCTGAAGCTGCGTCAGTTCTATGTGAGAGTGAGAAGGTAGCAAATCTTCAAGCTACGACTACGATTGGAGGACACAAGGAGCAGCTTGCACTTGCATCAAGCAAGGCTGCACTGGATAAAGAGGAGGCAAAATATTGCTTCTTGCAGGAAGAACTTTCAACATCGAGAAATGTCATGGCAGACCTTTTGGATGTAGATAAAGATCTTGCAAACTGCATGGACGGATATTGGCAAAGGTGCAGGCAAACTTGGAAGAGACCAAAGACCAAGAGACAACTGACCAAACCTGAGACTGAGAAATAGAGTTTTGAGGTGCAGCAAGCAAATTTTTTCCGTCGGAAAGAGATATAAGTGTCTGGACTACTTCACTGTAACAAGCATACCAGAAACGAAGAAGAAACCAACTCAAGTCGTCGAAAATAAAAGGTTACAGTGATGACTGTGATGGCACATCTTGTACTTGTTGTTACGACACTGAAAAAAAAGGGAAAAGTTGGTAGTTCCTATAATTTAAATGTATAGAAAGCAATAGCAGACCCTTCTTCTACACCTAATACATGAACAGAGCTCGTATAAGGATGTGGGAAGTCATAGGAGGAGCAAAAGAGCAGCAGGTATTGTATCAGGACATTCGCCGACAGATAAAACTAATATACTGGAAGTAACGCTACCAAAAAGAATCGAACACTGGCAAGGACTCGAACCTTACGCGGGATAAACCCAATCGATTTCTAGTTCCGATCGCCTTAACCACTCGGCACAGTGTCTTTCTTGAGGGTTAATGTCTGTGTCATCATTAATGATTGTAATGCCACGCACCGACATCCACTTTTCCGCGCGGACGAAACATCATTCTTCGGAACTTTGCAAACGATTGATGTGGTGTTCCCACCGCACCTACCAGGAATTCTCGAACGTAAACTTCGTCATTGTTCCGTTTAGCATATCTTATGCATTCTCTCCTCAATCAATATCATCGATATCCTTCTCTTAACTCATTGAGAAAAGAATGTCAGCAGTGAGCCAACCAATGTCAACCCAGCGTAAACGTTCAATCATTCAAGCCAATTATAATATTGGGCAAATCGGAGGAAGGAAACGAAGTAGGAGAAGATAATGTTCTCATTCATTTCCGTTAGTTGTGACTTGGCTATGGTGGCCGATGGTGGAGGATTGCGGCGTAGGAAGAAGCAACGGAATGAGGATAGCATCGGCAAATGACAGCAGATTGATGAGAGTGTGATGATGAGATGACAGAGGTTGAATGCATCAGCCGCTAAAGCCAGCATCGGTGGCCCTCTGCTGCTCAAAAGAATAAGGCCGCTCCTCAAACTGGTAGTGCCGCTATCAATTGCAGCTATTCCGTCCCTTCTTGGAGTCTCTCATGCTGCCCAGATTGCGACAACCCGATCCCATGGGCAAACACCATCGTCGCCGTATGATGCAGGATGATGCTTTTCCTCATGGATGGTGGTGGTGGAGCATCTCCTCCCTTCTGCGTATCGACGGCGGTGTGTTGGATGCAAGGTTGCGAACGTGTGTCGATGACGTCATTAAAGGGTACTATTGGTATCGAGCAGCAGTCAGTGCTTAGTAGCAACCATTACTGGTGACCGTCTCTCTTCTGGAATCAAGTTGTCATCAAATCGAGATCTTCACATCAATGATAAGATATGCTCCTGAAGAACACGAGGAACACGAAGATGTCGATGAAGAAGAGGAAGATAACATTAGCAAACAGAGCCGCTGTGGCTAATAATAATGCATCATCCTTTCTTCCGTCCTCATCATCTTCCTTGGAATCTACCACCAAAGCTTGCTCCTTCTTCCCCATCATCCTCTTCTGGTGTCTTTGTTGGATGATCTGTCACCCAATCACAGTCTACGCGATGATCGTCTACTCATTACGCCTGCACTCAACACTACTTCTTCCACAGCAGTAGCACTTGTCAACACTGACGTTTCCATTGAAACAACTCCTACACGAATACACTACAGCTTGCACCATCTTCGGATGTAACAATCGAATCAAACCCAGGCGTTCTCACCACCCTTCGCTACCAACTACCCACGTTGCGTGTCTCGGGCAACTTCTTTGATGCCGACATGTTGGCTTTGGCTGAAATCTTACTTCGTCATTGCAACGGTGCATTGAAGTACATTACCAGACTAGACTTTAGTGTTGCCGCAAAGGAAGGGAAATCTTCCTCCTTCGGCGGTGGGAGTGGCAATGGAAAACGAGGCTTCCGTTCTCATGGTGCATATTCCTTGGCAAAAGTGCTGGGAGTGAGTGAATATATTGAAGAAGTTTACTTGATGGGCAATCGTGTTGGACCATTTGGTGCGAGTGCTATCTTTTCTTCCATTGGGAAGAATGAACGTACGGTGTTGAAGACGTTGTTGATGAGAGGTTGTCGTATTGGTGAACGTGGTGCCTTGTCATTTGTCTCTGAAGTCTTGGAGGCAAATGATGATGATTCCAACAAGAACAGCAAGAAGGAGATTGTTTTGGAAGAAGTCGATTTCAGTGCCAATCGAATTGGATTCAATGGCTGTTATGAAATTGAACGAGCATTGAAGGCTAGTAGTAGTACTATTATGTCTGCTGCCTCTGCCTCTGCTGTTGATACTACCACTTCTTTCCTCTACTTCCAGTGATGATGCAATCACCACCGTATGGACACCCTCCGGAGTCAAAATCTCCGCCACTGCACACTCCCTCCACGTTGATCTCGAAGCCAATCTCGTCTTTCAAGAAGTAATGAACTGCATCACTCACGGTCTAGGTATCATCCTTGCCATCATTGGATCAATCCTCCTATCTGCCTCAGTGAAAGGACAAACCAGCACATTACATCAACTCGTGCGCCGTCTACTCTACATCACTCATCGTCCTTTTCAGCTGCTCCACGCTGTACCATTCCTTCTTCGCATTGACACGTACCCGATTCATCTTTCGGGTGTTTGATCGATGTGCGATTTACATGTTGATTGGCGGATCGTATAGTCCACTATTGAATATTGCCCTGCAGAAGTATGAGTACACCAAATTGTTATGGTTCATTTACACTTGTGGAAGTTGCGGTATAGTCACCGAAGCAACACTCTGGAAGTGGAAACACAAGCCAAAATTTTCATTGGCAATGTACATGGGCTGTGGATGGAGTAGTTTGGTATGTCTTCCGGATTTAATGGAAGCATTGCCTGCGGAAGCAGTATGGCTACTTGCAGCGGGAGGTGTAGCGATTACATGTGGTATACCTTTTTTCGTGAGGAATACTAATTTGGATCATACGATTTGGCATGTGTTTGTTTTGATTGGGGCTGTGTTGCATTGGTTGGTTATGTATTTGTATGTTGCTAGGCTACCGGTTGTTTAGTTAGATGAAGAGGTTGTAATAGAGGGAAAGAAATATAGGAGAGCGAGAGAGATCTCCTGCCATTGTAAATGAAGTTTGTGCATGTTTGATAGTTGTTGGTTGATTGGAGAGATTTTGAACCAAAGAGAAAGAGTGATTGTATATATATTATCTCTAGTAATAAATCACTTTTACCCTGAAATCATATTCAATTCAATGTCAACTTTCTAATGGTCGCAGTCTCCACTACGTCGAGCTGCGTGTCCTCAAAGAAAAACTGAGGTCGAGCTGCATCCTCATGTCGTCAGAACATCGTAAGAAAGAGTGTTTTGTACATATATAATCTCTAGTAATGAATCACTTTTACCCGAAGCCATATTCGTTCAATTCAATATCAACTCTCGAATAGTCGCAGTCTCCAAATGTTCCAAACTACGATGTCTCGCAGCATCCTCATGTCGTAAGAAGCCCGTCTGCATGATTTGCAGTACATCTCCATGTGC
The DNA here is from genome assembly GCA_018806925.1 of Skeletonema costatum. NCBI lineage: Eukaryota > Bacillariophyta > Thalassiosirophyceae > Thalassiosirales > Thalassiosiraceae > Skeletonema > Skeletonema costatum. Next base: position 2,877 of record JAHBBA010001128.1, on the reverse strand, counting down.
TACCAATACAACTTTCCATTTCTGTTCTTCACTACCACTACTACTTGTTGATGTGGATGATGATGACAACAACTCATCCAACTCAGTCACCAACCTAGTAGTCCGTTCCAACACACAATTCGCAGCCTCAACACCAAACTCGTCATGATTCGGATTCGTACAATCCACATCCCAAACCTTTTGATACTGATCATCAGGCCCTCCATTCAATTCACCAAAGTATCGTTCTCGTAGTCTTGTTTCTAGTACAATGTCATTTGTGTAGATTGGTATTTGTTGGTTGTGGAGTTGTTGGAGTTGTTTGTGTGAAGAGTGTGGCTGTTTCTCTTGCTCTGGTAAAATCAGATGAGAATATTGCTACCCCTTTATAGTCATCATTTTTTGGAAGAAGAAGATGCATCATTGAGATATTGTTTGGCAAATGATTTTCCAGCAATAGTTGCTTGCTCTTGACCTACTTTAGATAGTCCATGCTGCACAGTGGATATTTGAGGATCCGAGGAGATTATTTTGGCAACGTTGGCGAGACTCTGGCCGTGGCGGAGGGCGTAGTACGAGTGTGTTAGATGGGGGCGGTGCAGGAGGTGGTTGATTATTGTGGGCGAGGAGGAGGTGGTGGTGGATAGTGCACGTGCGGCTGTTGGGAGGAGGAGCAGTAGCGATGATAGCCGCTGATGTTTGTTGGCTAGCTGAAAGGAAGGCATCATCGTCATGTCTCTTCAAAAGTTGTGAGTGTTTTTGAGGTCGTTTTTTTAAGCGCGTCTTTAAGCGTCTTAAACTTTTAAGACGCTTTTTAAATTTCTCTCCACTTTTTCATGCGCCACAAAAAATACAGCACTGGAGTTGTTATTGCATCGCTTCGTATTATTTATCCTAACAGAATAGAATCATGGGAGGAGGAGGCTGGTACTACGTCCCAAAGGTGAGTCGATAATTAATGTATGCAATGGTGGTGTACGCAAGAGATTTTTTCTGATACATCATAGTACGAAGGAAGCATGAAAAAAAAGAAAAAGGGCGATGCACCAATTTTCAGTGATGGCAATGGGAGTGCATGCCTTATCGTTACGAAGGATGATATTGATGAAAAGCTGCTGCATACGTTCTTCTTGTCGATGGTGCTGAAAGAAGCAAATGAAATGCAGTGATGACTGCCATTGATTATTTTTGTTGAGCACATCATGTGCACTCAAATCGGCTTTCAGAAAATCATGCATCGTGGTATTGTAGTAAATAATTGCCCTCTCTTATATTATTATTCATCTCTCACCTAACATCAATCACTCTCTATCTATATAATATTTCAGGTATGGTCCCCCGCAGGAGGATGGTGGCCAACACCCGTAGCATGGAAACGCAATACGACCATTTGTGCCTTTTCCATCTGTGTCATCTCCTCATTAATTTTCAAAATTAGTGCCGAGAAGGAACGTCGACCAATTGCACCGTTTAAGCATATCCCTAGTCAGAGGTGGTGTAAGCATGCTAAGGAGGATGATCCTTCCTTGCCGTAAAGATAGAGAGAGAGAGGGGATTTGTTGAATATGGAGGGGGGAGTTGTTAAATGGAGTTGTTAAATCGAAGGGGAGGGGGAGAACAAGGAATTATAATGCTCGTGGAAATCCAGTCGACAACTGACCTGATGACATTGCATTGAATGGTATGCACGATGATTTGATTGGTGCATTTGGTTAAAGAGAGAGAGAGTAAACAATAGCTGCTTTCTTATTTGACACATTGAATAATTGTACTATGCTCTCTATGTATTTTCATTTACACCACTGCTTTTCAACTCACGAAGGAAGCCATCCACATCCTCTTCATATGGATCATGTCCCAACCCTTCCATCGTACAATGTGGACCAGTTGGAAACTCTTTCTTGACCTTTTCTGCAACCGAACCTTCAAACTTGACGATTCTATCCCTAGAGCCATAGATTATCACGACTTTTGTGTTCGGCAAACTGGAAACTTGCTGGAGTAATTCCCCATCATCCAACACCGACTTGGAAGATGAAGATAGCTTAGAACGTACCAAGTTCAGCAAGCCCTGCTCCCAACCCATCCCAATCGAGGGCCATTGGAAACGAAGAACATCACTGTCCGATAGGCGTTTCGGGTCTCCCCATGCCGATGCAAGTCCCTTTCTCCAAAAGTTCGGCGAGCCGCCTACAAGTCGTCGCAGGCCATATCGAAAGGGATAGTCAAGAAATATCTTTCTCCAGGTTACCCAGATCGATCGTAGCAATTGCGATATCTTGTTGTTTGAAGCCTTCTTCTTCGTGGAAGATCCTCTCGATGGTAATGAGACCCCTTCCAACGCAGGCGCAACAATCACCACCAAACTGGATTCAGCCGTAGATCCTCTTTTTGGAACAGGCAAGTGCCATGATTAAGGCTGCCTTGGCGCCCATGGAATGACCAAATATGGCAATGTTTCGTTCTTTTCCAGTTTCAGATTTCTCATTTTCTCCGCTACTGTCGACAGTAGCTTTTGCATCATCATCATCTAACAACTCCAATCCGATACCCACATTCGCCTCGGCACTATAGGCTTCCAAGGATTGAGGTCGATCGGTAAAACCAAAGCCAACAGAGTCATGCGCCACTCCCACACGTGCACCCAATTGTTTTGTTAGAGATGGAAGAACTGGTAGCCATGAGAGCGAGGATGCTCCAAACCCGTGATGGAGATACACTGCGTCTATGGAGTTGGAATTGTGTTGCTGCTCTTTATTCTGCAGCTTCCGACGCTGATGCTGTTGTTCCGCGTTGACCTCGTTGACGTAGCTGGGATTGGTATACTGAAGAGAGTGCACTCCAATGGATTTCATAACCTTTTTCCCACATCATCTTCTCACCACCCATCCACATAAC